>OVAP01000608.1:176-10475 GCA_900406295.1 Aurinia saxatilis
ATCTCAACGTAAGTCGGAGGTTCATATATGAGATCTCGGACTTTGTTTGCTCTCCACCTAAGATTGTTCTGTGGTAACCAAACACTCACCGGATGTCTTGGCTCCATCATTTTGTATACATCCTCAATGTATTGCTGAAATATCCTTTGAGATCTGAAACCGAAAGGATAATCATCAATTCGTTCTCTCATCTGGAACACAAACCACTGAGCCATTATGACCTTATGCCTTGTTGTATATCTAGATGAAAACAGACATTGAGATTTCTTGTTACTGAATTCTGTAAAAGCTAACAGTAAATTTAAGAAGATCAAACTTACTTGTGGCCNACTTCCCATCACCATTTTTTGAACGTACCATCACCTCTAGCTAATGAATAAAATTATACAATCACCGGGTCTACTAATGTTTGATTACAGTCAAAGTTCGTTTTGATATATATAGGTAGGGTGCATTGAAATGTTACCCTTTTTTTAGGGTTCATCATAAAGTCTACACGTTAAATGATTCACAAAATTACGTAATCAGAAAATTTCTGAGAGATCTCCAAATTGATTGGTATATATCGCTTCAATCAAGCACTAACTAAAGGAAAGAATTACAATCTGGTTTAAGAAGAGAATCCCAAAAACTAACTTATAATCAGTGCACAAAATTAATTCATAATTGATTGTTACTTCTATAATGTATATTGGTACAATTATGTAATAAACTGAAATTGAAAATCAAGGATTCATCATATTTTGTTAGAATAAATAACGACCTAAAGGTTTGCTGTACATTCCACATTTTGTTATTTATTTGATTATATTAGACAACCCACAACACTTAAAAATCATGAGTATAGTAATTAGCCAATTAAAATGACTACTAATGTTTAAGCGTATTTTCAACAAAAAAAGACTGTTAATTCATTCTATTGATTGAAATAAGAGAAATCATTGGCCGAGAAAACATTTTCTTTTGTTTAAGTTAGTTGAATGACCCCCGATATTTTAGTAAACAAGCCACTTAATAATATTATCTTAGAAAGAAAACCAATATCCAATGGAGAGATAAATATATTGGTAAATTCCAAAAACACAAAAATTTAAAAAGTATAAAAAAGAACTCAAAGTAGATACAGTGAGATCGTAATGCAACTCAAAGGAATATTAAAGCAAAAAACAAAAAAAAAAACAAAAAAACCAATAGGTCTTAAATTTGTAAACCAGGATGCTGAATTCATGTTTTTGTTGGAAAATCGGAACTCTTAAACCTTGAGCCTAGAAGCATAAGCATCAAGTGTGAGGAGACAAGACATGAGATGGACATACTATACTTTTCAGATACGCCTTTCATATTAAGTACATGAATGGAGAGGCGAATGCGAGAGAAAACAAATGACAATTTCTAGATCTGATTCCCAATTACCTAGAAACACAAAATCCGTGCGACAACATCTCCTCGATCTCTGCTCAGATTTCTCCAGATCTGATTCCCGATTCACAGAGGACGAAGAGACGTTGACGTTGCTGTTCACGTAATCTGGCTCCGATGAAATGCCAAATATAGGACTCCACCACGAAACCGGTTTCTTAAGAGTCAAATATGGTTTTTTGATTGATTCAGAAGAGGCTCGGATCGAAGAAAGAGCGGAGCAAGAGATGATTGTCGCCATTGTCGAGATCAAAATGAAGATGATGAAGAAGAAAGAGATTTACTCGATCAAAACCTTTTGGAAAACCTATTTCTCTAGAATTTCTTCATAGAACATCGATGAATTCTATTCTCTAAATTAAAGACATGTCATATTTCATGTTTTCTAATATGACTTTTAGCAAAATCCATGTCAAATTAAATTATAACTAAGAGAGATGTACCAATGTGTTAATTAAGTTTGTATCGGTTGTCATACAATGACGTATACCAACCAATACACTAATAAACGACGCATTTACTATGTTTTCACTATGTTTAATAGTTTAGCCTATTACAAAACTTAACATTTTACAGAAAATTCTTTGGCTGTCTGACAACAAAAGCAAGCTTAAACTTTATCCAAGCTTTTATAAGAGTGATACATAATGAATAAAAAGTGTGAGTAAATTGTAAATTATATTTTAACATAGGATTGTTTGTTTTTTTTTGTTTTTTGGTATGGGTACAAAATAAAGTGAATAAAAAGTGCGGAGGCATAAGTTATTAATAAGTGTGTATATATACACGAAATGATGAAGTGAGAACCGATATTAAGAAACATTGCAAGTGTTGTACATTCCTATGGTTGTTGAGAAACATTGCGAGTGTTGTACATTCCTATGGTTATTGAGAAAAGTTTTATTAACTTCAAATTCAAAATCAATTGGTAATTAGTTGGTTCATTTTAATCACATGAAAAAGCAATTTTCGCACTTTGAGCATCACATTTTGAACAACTAATTTTGACCAAGTGACCTTTTGTATTTTTGAAAAACCCAAAAGATATGTCATCTATAAAAACAGGATTGCTGGATATGTGAAGTGCAATTTTAGTGTCACAATAGAGACAGAGAGAAAGGAACATGAAGATCTTGCAATACTTGAACTATCAAAATTCGAAACCAATTCTTTAGTTGCCAGAGCCATAATCAACAGAACTATCGTATTTTGTGTCAACACCCAAATGTAATAATTTAATCTCGTATTTGGTGGGTCACTTATAAAGCCCACATTTTTTTACTGACCATCTTCTTATATATAATGTTCACGATCATCAAAATCCACAGGCGATTGTTACCATCTCTCACACTCTCATCCTCTCGCTCTCTTTGTCTTGGATTGGTTCTGTCTTGAATTCTTCGGATCTCACTTCTTCTGGGTATGTCTTCGACTCGCTTCTCGTCTGATAAAAATTGAGACTTTACGACGCCTAAACAGAATCAAGATTTGATTTTTCGTCTTCTGAATTTCGGAATTCTGTTATCTTAAGACTCGAATTATCTACGAGTAAGCGTTTTTATCGTAAGGGTTTTTGAAAAGGAGTTTCCTTTGGTGAATCTTTTGAAAAAAAGGGGTTTAATTTTGAGTAACACGAGAACGATTTAGGGTAAAATTGGGTTTCAATTATCCAAGAATGTAGTTGGTGAGGTAATCTCGAAAGTTTAGATGCTATCTAATGGTGTATCTCGAAAGTCCATGGTCCAGTAATTACTAACAAAGAAGAGCCTTTTATTTGATAATTAGCGTTCTCTGGTCTCTGTGATGTTTAAAATTGGTATTAAAGGCAATGTTCAAAAGTTGTTGTTCTTCGAAGATAATCAAATCTTCTGCAATGCTGTCTTTTCTAGCTGACTAACTTATGTTTAGTCATTTGGTTGTACATAATTGACATCAGAGTTTTTATCTTCTGTACCAAATTGCAGCGTTCCTGATCTCTGCTAAACTTCGATATATTTTCTCTTTAGGGTGGCTGTGAGAGTTAATGGGAATTGAAAGCCTGGGCGCATATTTAAAACCTGGAGGTATGGAAAGGGTTTCAACGCCGCCAGGTTTTATATCTCAAACATCGTTTGTGCTGAGGAAAGTACGCCGAGACAGAGAAAGTTCCACACCGGTGTTAGGACAACAGAAGATACCTGATTTCGGTATAGATGATGAAGATGGTTTCAAGAAGTTTCTTAACAAGCGACCGTGGATAGTTCATGATCACACAACTCCTAGCTCAGAGGCTGTGCAGCCAAACGTATGAGATTTCAGTGCTATGTCTACCTCTTTCCATCCTTTTTATTTCCATATTGAGTATTTTTTCTTTGTATGCTGTATTCATGCACCCAGGCATATACCAACAGGTATATATGTTGATCTGTTTTTAGCACTATATTTGTTCAGCGTTATTGTATCGAGCTTTGAAACATGGACACCCGTTATCCGTCTGAAGCAATACAACTACATTTTCTTGCAGCTCTCTTGTCCAGTTGTCCACTAGGCTTATCATAATTTCTTGTAATGGATATGATATCTCTAGTATACTAGCCACTTATGGTTTTAGTTACATGCCTGTCTAAATGATTTAGCATGAACACCTTGGAACTTGATGGCATGATGTTCTGATTCATGTAGCTCTGCTATGCTATGCTTTTAGACACATGAGAACGTATATATCAAGTGTATATGTTGAGTCTTTTGCATTCTTTACTAAATACTAAAAAATCTATTTGCACAGGTAGGGGCAAAACGGCTCCCCAAAGTCTCCAAGACCAAAGTCTCCAAGAACAAAGTCCTTGAGGAAGCTCCCGTTTTTCACCCAAGTGAGGAGGTCAGTGTTGCATTGTCTTTATCAAAGAAATATTAGGGTATTAAACTGATTTACATCATCTAACGCAGAGTTATTAAATTGTCAGGAATTCAATGACACACTCTCATATATAGCAAGCTTGCGTGACAAAGCTGAGCCATATGGGATCTGTTGTGTTGTTCCTCCTCCTTCATGGAAACCTCCATGTCTTCTCAAGGAGAAAAAAATATGGAAGGCTTCCACATTTGTCAGTCAAGTTCAGCTCTTTGATGGATATCATACTGAGGACCCAAAGGAGGCTGATATGATGAGTGATGATTCTGCATCTGAGAAGGTTAAGTTCTGTAGAATAGAATGCGGTCCTAGTTATACTTTGGAGAGCTTTAAGGCCTTTGCAGATTCAAACAAGAAGATGCATTTTAGCATAAGGGACGAGGTTTTGGGCTCCAAGAACTCATCCTCATCACTGAAACCAGAGGAATTAACATTGGCAGACATTGAGAAAGAGTATAGACAACTTGTTGAGAGTCCACTTGTTGAAATTGGGGTAATGTTTTAGCCAAGTCCACTGCTTTTATCTATGGTACGGGACATTGGACTAACGCGATGCGTAATTTAGGTGCTTTATGGCAATGACCTAGACACCAGAAGTTTTGGCAGTGGTTTTCCTTTATCTGAAAATTCCAAACCGTCCGTATATTGCAAATACAAAGCATCAGGTTGGAATCTGAACAACACGGCCAAGCTTTCTGGCTCGCTTCTTTCTTTTGAAGACTGTGAATCAGTTTGTGTTCCTCGCCTAAATGTAGGGATGTGCTTGTCTTCCCAGTTGTGGGTAAGTTTAAAAGTTGACGTCAATCTATTTCTGTAAACATAATTATAACCTGTCAACGCAGGAACATCATCTGTTTTGCTCTCACTAGTATAATTTTTACAGAATATAAAGTTTTTTCAATCTCATTTGCTTGTGTAATCTCATAATTGTCTCCTGTAACTGCTGACAGAAATCTGAGAAGGAGAGACTCTACTCGCTCTGCTATATGCATGTGGGCGCTCCCAGAGTGTGGTATTCCGTAGCAGGATGTCATGGATCTAAGTTTAAACCTACCGAGAAGAGCGTAATCCCTGAGGTTTCAGAAGAACAGCCAAATACGATACATCAGCGTGTAAGTACTTAAACACATTAATACGATACATCAGTGTGTAAGTACTTAAACACATTAAGCATCAATGCTATTTACTCTTTTGACAAATTTGAAATAAAATAAACAGAAGATAAAATGACAACTATTTCTACCTATTTGCTTAATTCTTGTTCTGCATAAAGGATTATGCATATTATACTGAGCTACTAAATAGAACTTATAGTTGTGGTTCATTTCACAAGGGAAGCAATTTATTTGGCAGGTGAGGACAATGTCTCCATATGCATTGAACATGGAGGGTATACCAGTGACCCGCTGTGTCCAGAACCCTGGCCAGTTCGTTATTATATTTCCGGGGTCGTATTACTCTGCCTTTGACTGTGGCTTCAACTGTCTGGAGAAAGTAAATTTTGCTCCCCTTGATTGGTTGCCCCATGGGGATATTGCTGTTCAGCAGAATCAAGAGAAGTGTAAAAGGTCGTTAATATCGTTTGATAAACTACTACTAAGAGCTGCAAGTGAAGCTGTGAAATGCCTTACTTCGCGGAAAAAGACAGCAAATATTATGTTTTGGAAAAATTCTTGTGGAAAGGACGGTATATTCTCCAACATTGTCAAGGTATGCTCACTGCTCTTCTTTGCCTGTCTTATTCCCCCGACTATGCACCAAACCTGTGTAACATGAGGAACTTCCTCCTACCTTTTGCTCTTTTCTTTTAATATGTAGTCACGCATCAAGCAAGAGAAAATCAGACGTGAATTCCTTAACTGGTTAGAATCCAAAAGGATGGACAAGAGTTATGATGTTGTGAGCAAGAGGGAGTGCTATGTGTGTTTTGCGGATTTGCATCTTTCCGCTGTTCAGTGTTCATGCTCTCCTGGTCGTTTCTCGTGTCTGAGCCACATGAGGAAGCTCTGTGACTGTCCGAGTGACAGTAAGAGTTTTCTGTACAGATACACCATGGATGAACTGAATGTTCTTGTGGAGGCGTTGGATTCCAACAAATACAGCGCTATGTACTCGTGGGAAAAGATAGAACGCGACAATTGTGTTTCCTCGGCCATTACGAGTTCGCAATCCAAAGAGAACGGCAAGGAAACAGAGGAGGTTGTTACTACACTCGGTAACATCAGTATGAGAAATGTAGCAGCTGGCATTGAGCAGCAGCAGTTGAAGCCAAGAGTGAAGGCGAGATCAATAGCGGATATAATGAGTGTTAAAGAGGGAAAAGGGTCTGTGAAACCTTGTTTCAACAAATCAACCAGGCCCAGCGTTTCTTCTGCGAGCAACACTGCAAAGAAACAGAAGCCGGGATGAAGATATAGCAACTTTTCTTTTATTCAGTCAGTAGCATTTTTGCAACACAGTATAAACAGTCTTTGTTCTCTCTTATTGAATAAAGAAAAACCTGGTTTAGATATCTGGTTTAATTGTTTGGATTAGTTAGGCATTAGGCCATTTTCCAAAGGTAATTAAAAAACACAAATCTCTTTCTTTCTATTGATCATCATCATTTTCCGTCAACAAATCTTTATTCATAAGTGATCTTTCATACTTTGGTTTACCCTTTCCACAACTCTCTCGGGGATTCTATGTCCTCAATCAACAAATTCTATCTCATCAACTTGTTAAACTTGATGGGTTTTCAACTAAAAGCCAATTGACTATTAGTGGAGAGACCCAATCTACTTATATATTATTAGTGATCCCTTCCAATTTCCAATTCCCGATGTGGGATATAATCCCTAATACACCCTCTCGAGATGATGGTTCTTTGACCATTAATCTCGGTATGCTCGGGCAATGATCGATGGACCGACTTGGGTTAGATCGATGATGAATCGGGTTGGATAGTGTGGATCGGTTATGCCCGTTTGGGCTTAATGGGCTCTGATACCATGTTAAGCTTCATGGGTTTCCAACTAAAAACCAATTGACTATTAGTGGAGAGACCCAATCTACTTATATATTACTAGTGACCCCTTCCAATTCCCGATGTGGGATATAATCCCTAATACAACTATCATATTTCTCAGTTAACCTTGGTCGGGAAAACAATAGAAATGATTATACGTGTCCTCGCCTTCACTCTTGGGATGTCTTACACGTGCCCTTTTGCATTCATATGAAAGGGCACGTGTAAGAAGATAAAGACACTCGTTCCTTTTTCTCGAGTCTTTTTGAAGAATTCGCCGTTGTCTCTCATCTTCTCCGGTGAACCTCTGAATAGATCCATTTCAGTACCTCCAGGTTGGTCGCCGAAACAATATACACAATTCTTTCAAGATGATCCAGAGTTGAAACGATCCGGGTAGAATTTAAAGGATCATGCAACTTGATAAATCTTTCAAAAACTATAAGACAGGATCTAGCAACTTAAAACTTAGCTCCATAATCTAGGAGGATTACACCAATGACCTCAACAACTCATAGTTGGAGATTCGACTAAGGGTGTAAAATTAAACCTCTAAAGATTAAAGAGATAAGGATAGAAAGGATGGTGAGTACCGGGATGGAGCTTTCCCCAAATTTACTGAGAAAGCTTGAGCTCAACTGAAGGTTACAAACAAAAGATAACCGAAGCTTTTCGGTTATTAACCGGATCAGATCCGGAAAATACAATCGACCAAGGTCGGTACTGAGACCGGAAAACCGGAGATAAAAACCTAATTTTATCGGACTGAGCTCAAGCAAACAAAAAAAACAAACTATAAATCTACCTAATTTATAACTTAAAACCGCACGGCACCGGCAGAATGCCGGACACCGGCAGTAGCTCTACCGGAAAAGTTGGATCTAGATCGGTTTCTTTAGAGAGAAGATGGCGAGAAAAGAGGAGAGAGAAAAACTTTTAATAAGAATCCATGTAAGAAGCTACTTAAATGTGGATCTTTACTCTGGCTTTTTGCAAACTGATTTCAGTATTCTTTAAAAAAACAAAATTAATTTTTTTTTATCTTGTTTATTATAGAACTGAAAAGTTATATTTACAACTCAGAGCTTATAGCATAGACTAGCCATGGCTTAGCCTACAAAAAATACACCTTACATAGCAAAAATTAGTATAACTTCTATAACAAAATAAATGTTAGAACTCTCTAACTTTCCAAGATATGGTTATGGTTTAACCAATAAGGAGCACCCAAAGCCACATAGGATTCTACCATATTCTCTTGGTAATACTTTGTGCAATCCATGGGATTCCGCTTCTTAACTTGAGAGAGAGAGAGAAAGAGAGAGAGAGAGAGAGAGAGAGAGAGAGAGAGAGAGAGAGTAGTTGTTGAAGCCATACTCTGGGACTGGAATTTCAGATAAGGTCTTATCGAACTGAAGTACATGTAAAGAGAACGTGGTTGATTGACTCCCCATCCAACCCACACGTTTGACATACGTCATCCATCTTTACTCTTATATTCATTAGCTTGTCATATCACTGGTAACACCCCCATTAAACGCCATCCACAAGAAATTTCTGATTTTTTGGGAGGTTTCAAGGACCAAATTGCTTGATTCAAACGGTTTATGGAATGTTGTATTGAGGCCTCTTGGATCACCTCTTGGAACTCCATATGTGTTGCCAGCCAAGTTCCTGATTTTACAAAATATGCTCCATTTTTATTGTGTTTCCATACCAAGAAATCCTCCTTAGAAACTACATGTTTAATCGTTAAAATCCTCAACATATCCTCAGGGAAGAACAACTCATTGAGCTTGTCAATATTCCACGTTCTCCTCATATAGTCCATCAAGTTCGAGACTTTGAGGGCAATATTTGAAGTGTGTCTTCATCCACGGGCATCTCATCTCACCATCCAATATCTAGGGATCAAGATACACTCTAATGGTATTACCATTCTCCATTCTCTTTTCCAGACCCAACATCAGCAATTCTCGACCATGTTGAAGGCTTCTCCACCTAAAAAAGGTTCCATAACTTAAAATTGCATCCAGTAAATCCTCCTCATCATGATATCTTATTATTAGTACACGGGCCATCACGCAATTAGGGAATTTCAAGATTCTCCAAACTTGGTTCACTAGGAGAGCCTGGTTAAAGCTTTTTATGTCTTTCAAACCCATACCACCAAGTTCTTTGGAAGGCACAACTTATCCCATCTCACCCAGTGGATCTTTTGTTTATGTTCCACCTAACTCCACAAAAAATCCGATAAGGGACTTTGTTAGATTAGCACAAAGTTTGTTTTTGTAGTTTGAAACATGTCATGGTGAAAATCGACATTATTGTCATTGTCTTGACCATCACTTCTTTTCCTCCCTGCGAAATTATTGTAGCAAACCATCCACTAGTTTTAGATTTCATTTTATCCTTACTGAACACCAACATCTCCACTTTTGACCCACCAAAGCATTTCAGTAATCCTAAATACGTTTCGGCTCCTCCCTCATGAGAAATACCCATTTGAACTTTAATGTTGTTTTTACCCATCCTCCTCCTAGGATCCAAATGTGAAGGAGGATTTATCTGCATTTATTCTGTCCCGTTGCTTGTCCATATATATGCAAAAAAAAAAAAAAATCCAGTTCTTCAAATTGTTCATTGTCTGCTTTACACACAAACAGATTTTCATCTGCAAATAATAAATGGTTAATAGATGGACATGATGGAGAGAATTGGAAACCATTTATATTCCCCACCATTTATGCCATGTTCAGTAAGTGTGTTAGCCCTTCTGTACACAACACAAACAGAAAAGACGAGCGATCACCTTGACGTAGACCCCTCTCAAGTGCAATCAGTCCATGTGCTTGGCCATTAATCACTACATAGTAAGTAACTGAGGAAATGTAGAAAACAACCCACTCAATCCACTGATAATGAAATGCAATGGTTGTAAGCAGTCATTTATAACCAACCCCCCCCCCCCCCCCCCCCCCCC
>OVAP01000608.1:10535-32521 GCA_900406295.1 Aurinia saxatilis
TCTATCATAATCCTTTGACATATCAGACTTAATTGCCATGTACTCTTGGGATACTCTTGGATGTGCACATAGGCCATGCACAGTTCATGTGCAATCAATATATTGTTTGATATTGACCTCTCAACGATGAAAGCAGATTAGTACGTGGATACTAGGTTATTGAGCACCAAGCACACATTCTACCTTTTTGGTATTAATAACATATGTGTATAATTACACTCTCTCAGAAAGATCTCATTCTTGAAAAAAACCTTGTACTTATCTATAACCCATTTTCCAATGATCTCCCAAAAATGCTGATAGAAGAGGTATGTCATACTATTAGCATCTGGTGCACTTATACGCTTAATCGCGAACATCACCTGAGGCACCTGGATACTTCTCTAACCAATTTTTGGTTCATCTGAGGTGGGACTTTTGACTGGAAATCAGAGAATATATCATCAAAGGTTGATGGATCAGTGGACTTAAAGAGTTATGAGAAATCGGAGGTTGCCACATCTCTTTTTGCTGCTTGCGAGCTTTGTTTATTCCCTTGATCATCCAATAACTTCTCTATATAGTTGTTTGATCTAGTATTTTTCACTGATGTGTGAAAATATTTAAGGTTGCAATCTCTTTTCTTTAGCCACATTTCTCTGCTTTTTTCTCTAATACACTTCCTCATCTCGATCCTTAGCTAAATTGTGTTTAAGGTTCATTACTACAGCAAGTCTCGGAAAAGTGACGGTTGTTCATGTTCAAAGGCTACTTCTAACTATGAAATATGATCCCTAAAGTTAAGATTACCAGTTTTCTTCCACTTACTTAGAGCGCTACGACATTCTCTGATTTTGTCTGACACTGATTTTGCACTTATGCCCATTGGCATATTCCATGCGTTGGCGACACAGTCTTTAAAATGGGGATGATGTGAATATTATATCGAATTTAAATTGTCCCATGTAACTCTCTCGAGATGGCATTAATTTGACCAACACCGGGCGATGATCTGACCCTCTCCTATCCAAGAAGGCTCTGTTAGAAGTCGAGAACATCTTAAGTCAATCCTTATTCCCAAAGCAGTTGTTCTGTGTTGGATCCAAAGATTCTCTCTTTTTTCAGCCCATGTAAACCCATTCCTTGAGCTTGGTAACTCCTCCATACCACATCCACTAATCATATTCCCACAAACATCAAAAGCCCCCTCCTTTTTCATCGGCCCTCCCACTTTCTCTTCATTATAAAGTAAATCGTTGAAATCCTCAATCATGCACCAAATTGTACTTCTTTGGATCCCAATTCTAGTGACCATCTCTCAAAATATAGGCCTCTATATGGCTTTTAGTTCACCATATATGCAAGAAACAAAAAAGAGCAAAAGAAGTAAATTGTACAAACACGTATAGAAGATTTATACTCACAAACTAAAATCCACCACCACGCTTTTATTCTAGAATAAGGCTAACCCACCACTTAAACCAACATGATTTACGGTGTAAATCTTATTATAACCAAACCACTCTTGAAGTTCCACCAATAGATTCCTTGTATGCTTAGTTTTTTTTAAAGTACAAAATCCCAGGAAAATACTTTTTACACATTTCCTTGCGACGAGGAATCGTCAAGTCTTGAGACCATCCCAACTCTTGACATTTCCAACTGAGATTGCTCATTAACGGTCAAGCAATCCCTCCTTTGGGATAACTTTTTTTTGTTTGTGTTTGGCGTTTTTTACAACATTGTCTTTTCCATAAACCTTTTTTTGCTCCCATTTTCTTCTCTAAGAGCATCACCATTGGTAACACTTAAGAAGGATGCTTTAACATTACTAAAATGTTATTTTTATTCTTTTTATATGTATGGGGGTGTTTAGAGGGGTTGTTAAAGAGATATTGAAGACATTCTCTCTTATTTGAACACTCTTTCTCTTTTTTTTTTTTTCTTTTTTTTCAAAGAACTCTCTTAATATCTCCAATGGAGATGGCCTAAAGACATATTCTACAAAGAATGTTCCAGATTCTTCAAATTTCTTGTCATTTTTCAAGGCATATTCCTTATGGTTAGTTTCCAAAAGAGACAGCTTCATAAGAGCCAACTCTATACACCATAATGTGGAGTGTCCAAAGCAGTTTACAGCGAACCCTTCGTGGTGTATAACTTCTACACATGGTTATTTTTTTCAATGCAATGCCTGCTTGAATAGCTGAAGTTATGTCCTTTTCTTTTTTGTTCTCGGGGACTTTCCTTCGAGTAATCATTAGCTTCCTTCATCTCATAATCAAAGACCCTTCCTTTTCTTTTATCAACCTCTCTTGTGAAGGATGGGACTGGCTCTAATCTCGGGATTGCTTTTCCTTGGCTTCCACTGTGACTTTATTTATTTATTCTCTTATTCTCCTCTCAAGTCCATTCGCCATCATTTTATTATGCCTCCTTTCTTCGAGCACCTCAGGAGAAATTGTAGGTCGACTCGTATTCGGATGAATGCCCACTTGATTGTCCTTGAGTACTCCATACAAAGGATCTGTATCTTTCAAGAACGGCTCCTTCGGTTTAGATTTCTCATTCTATCCTTTAGACTTGCTTTTAGTTTCTTCCTCCTTCTCCTTTCTCTTAATAGGATAAGTTTCTTGAGAATGAGTTAGCCGTTGGCAAAACGCTTTTGTATTTTTTTCTAACGAAATTTGATGATAGTTGTTCCCTCCTCTAGGTAGAATCACCTCCTTCGTTCCCCTTAGTGGGTTTGAGACATCAAATAATACTCTAGCCCTTACATACCCTTTACTATGTGTAGCCATCAGGTCAAAGGCTATTTCATCGACCATTCCATGATGTCCGCAGGAGCAGTAATAGATGCCTCAATATAGTGGTTCAGTGGTATGTTCCTCATTTGAATCCGGATTAATATGGTCTGCAAATAGTTCTTCGGTGGAACTTCTACTCATCTCTCCATTGCCACTGCCCAATCATTGTAAATCTTGCGCATCTTTGTTCAACACCATCTCCAAGTTGTACTCATACTTAAAGATGAACTGAAACTTCTCTTTTATGAGTGCCACTCTTCTTACCCTCTCATTCACTTCCTCGGCATATCCATGATATAATCTAACATATTCTAAGCATATGGGTTAAGCAATCTCCCCACAATGCTTAAAACTTTCCTCTCATTTAGACAAATATGTGGAAGGTCTGGTATAGTGAAGGGAATTTCTTTATCTTCGTTTAGCGTTGTCTTCAGCAGAGCTCTGTCTAGGCTCGACGACGTCGTGATTGAACAACAAACCTCGTTACTTCATCACCTTAATTGAAAGCGTTGATCTTGTGAACGAAAGCTTCCTAAGCAGAACTCTAAAAAGGAAGTCGATTGGTGTAAATTTAGGTTAGAAACTCGATTATGTATCAAAAGGCAAAATGTACTTCTAGGTCAGACATATATTCTCTTGAGTTGGAAGGCATTAAATGAGGAGGAGGGTTATGTGCCAAAAAGAGGGAGTTTGATCTTGATTTGGAAATTTTATTTATTATAAAAAAAATGAATAATAAGTTAGTTAGGGAGATAAAATTAGCCGATGATTAACTTTGGAGAAAACGTAAACGTAAGTTGAAAAAATAAACAAAAAAAAGTTATGTGAAAAATTCCAATCCGGTTTAATTTTTATTTAGCCATTAAATACAATTAAAATAGATCTTACTACACCAATTTGAACCCGTCCAAAGTGGTTGAAACATTGTATCTCCCACGAGGGTTCGAAACGTATTGGTATCTCGGGCTGCAAAATCAAGCGCCTTTCATTCTCTTTGATAACATCACAAATTTAAATTACCTTACTTTTTCAATATTTCTAACTAATTTTGAAAACATTAAATCTCAATTGACATGATTTTTGGGAATATAGCCATCCCCAATTTCAAGCTTATGTTCACTTTTTCTAAAGCCACATGTACCCCTACAACCTATACTTGTAACTTTTCATTCTCTCTCTTTCCACAGATACTCCACTATCTCTAGCATCGCCTCCACCATCGACAATCTTTGTTGTTGGAGGCAAACTCAATTTTTTCTCTTGATCACTCTCTTTCTTTCACCTTACCAAAAATAAAGTTGTTATTAGAAAAGAGTGAATATCAATAGGTTTAGGTTTGGTAACCCAAACTTAAGGTTTAATTTTCTTTCTTAAAGAGATTTGCAAACATAAAAACACCATTTAATCAAAATCAACACAACATACAAAACTTTCTCTCCTAACAACAATGAAGAAGTAATAACAACCAGAGCTCGAGTTTCAGTCTTTGAGATCGGAATTTGAATCGGATAATCAATGCCGTTGAGAAACCACCTAGAAAAAAAGAAGAAGAGTTTCTCCGATCACCGGAATCAAATCCAAATCTAACAAATTTCAGACCAAATTTTTAAAAACTTTAAAACCAAGTTCCGTTATCAATCAAAAGATTCTACCCAAGTTAAACATATCAATTTATTTTGGACAATAATCATTTCACATAAGTTGGGAAACAAAACAAAAGAAAAGATTTGTCTTTATGATATTAATCAAGTCTACAATTTGAAGACATTAATAAGAAATAAATTGGGTAAATATGTACTTTTTAAAACATAAATTTGCTAAATGGTGGTTTTAAAAATCTTTACTAAATGGGTGATTTTTGTATGTATAATGTCCTTTTTAACTTTAAATTAAACTAACCTTTACAACAATAAATAAATTCATTACAGTCTCGGATTTGTCAAATTAAATTGGTTTATGATTTTTTTAGTTATAAATTTAATATGTTTAACATTAATTAATAAAAAATTCAAATCCAGACCATTCTTCAGAGAATTGTGTTTATTTTTTATACACCACGACCATACACCATCCACCGTACATAAAATCATACATGAATATACACTATCCACCACGATCATTCATCCTACACCACGACCATACATCATCCACCACAACCATACACCATCCACGATTAACATCCATCGTACACCACGACCATACACCATCCACATGACCAAATACTATCTACTATACACCATCCACCACCAGCATACACCACCCACTATGACCATACACCATCCACGATGATTATACACCATCCACCATGATCATACACCATCCACTACCAAAATCTATTACATTATAAAAAATTACGTTTTTGATACCATAATAACAATTTTTTTTGTTGTTGTCAACAATTCAACGCATTAAGCTGGACTTGAACCCAAGTGGTGACACAGTGACCGTACTAGCACAAACCACTAGACTACAAATTCTGGTCACTTATACCACAGTAACAATTAAAAAAAAAAAAAATATATATATATATATATATATAATCAAAATTTAATTTTCATTAGATCCATAAAAATTATAAATAAAAACATTAAAATAAAAAAGGTTTCTCACAATACCTAAACAAAAATTAAGTATTTTCTTAATTTAAGGTTAATTTTGTTATTAAGAAAAATAAGAAATAAAAAACCACCCATTTAGCAAATTATCTTTTTAAAACCACCCAATTGCTAATTACCTTTTGAAAACCACTTAATGACCTAAATTTCCTTTAAAAGAGTCTACGCAAAAAGAAAAAAAAAACTTAACTAATTGAAAACAAAACAGTAAGACACCAAATGGTGACCACTAAAAGGAAAAAAATGAAAAAGAATATTGCATTCCTCTCTATTCCTTAAAATTTACACCATTTATAAGGAATTTTTGGTTTCTGATTTCTCTTATTCCTTTTCGTTCCTCTTCATTTCTTCTTTTACAGAGAATTATTGAACAAAAATATTCTCAATCAAATTCGATGAGAAATGAGAGAAACCACTTTTTTCCTTACAATTCCATTTCATTTCTCAAATTTTGTTCTTTTCATTTCTCACATACGTATTCTTTATCATTTCTTTGTTTATATAGTGACTTAAGTAAACTTTATAACTCCTTAGCCTAATGCAAATAACATAAATTAAATATCTTGCTCTACATATATTATTTTTAGATTGTAAAAATAGTAGATTTGTTGTCGCTAGATTTCTTGAATTTATAGCATTAACAAATAATGTAGCTTACTAAATCGTATCTATTTAATCAATGATTAGTCAATAAAAAAAAAAAAAGGAAAGTGCACTATAATCAAAAGAAAAATTGGTGAATAGGGTAGTTTTTGAGTTTATAATTGGGAATTTCAGGCAGTTTTAAGTTTGAAATTAGTTTTTAGATAGTTTCTATTGTTTTTTCAGTGTGAATTTCCTATTATGTCCTATTTATTTAAAGGGGTTAAAAACCTAAACCATTGGTTTAATGGATATAATATATTTTATGGTTTATCATATATTTATGATTTTATAAACAGTTAGGCGTAAATTTTTTTCCCCAAAAATATAATCACAGTAAAAGTGCTTGTTCTTTGTTCATATTAATTTTTTTTTTAAATGTGGTATTGGATGGTGGATGGTGGATGATTAAACTGGATGGTGGATAAGTTTCGAGGTGGATGATGGATGATGAAAAATTGCCAAAATGGATGGTAGATGAACAGACTGGATGGTGGATGATGGAAGATTGCCAAAATGAATATGGTGGATGAGTATCAAGGTGGATGGTGGATGAGCATCAAGGTGAATGGTAGATTACCAAAATGGATGGTGGATGGTGGATAACAATGAAACTAATGGTGGATGGTGGATGATGATCAAAATCAGAGATATGAAACAAGAAGAACCCTACATAGTAGATTTGGAAAAAATAATAATAGAAGTACGCTTTCTATCGTGTGTATTGTCATAATTTATTTTTATTCATTAGTTAGATTTACTATAGTTTAATATTTAAGAGAAAATTATTATTATCAATTCAAGGGTAAGAAGGTTATTTTATTAGACTAAAACTACCTATTTAGCAAAGATCTCAAAAACTACCCTTTTAGCAAATTATAAACTCAAAAACTACCTTACTCACCAAATTTTTCTTTATAATTTGCTAATAGGGTAGTTTTTAAGTTCTTTGTTGAATATGTAGTTTTACTTTAACAAAATGTCTCTTTTAGCCTCTAATTGATATTAATAATTTTCGGCTTAAGGGATAAACTAAACCGACCATGAGTAATTCAAACAAGTCACTAAATAAAATTTATTAAAACAAAAAATTTGGAATTAAAAACATAATCAAACAAAAAAACTGAGCAAAATTTTTTTTCTCCAATTCATCTAGGGTTCTTCCAATCAATGATCTCATCTCATTCAATTGAGTTTGTTTTGTGAAATTTCACTCTCCTCCAAAACCCGCAAATCTTCATCAACACAAATTCTAAACGTTGCAAACATGTTCACATATTTATTCTCTTTATCTAATGATAGAATCAATGATAGAAACATCGATCTTGAAAATCATCTATCATCCACTATTCAGTTTGATGATCATCTACCATCCATCGTCCAATTCCACTATCCATTTTCATTATCATTTGTCATCTACCATCCACTCTGAAAAACATCCACCGTCCAATATCACGATGCATTTTGATTGTCTCTACCATCCACCATCCAATTTGATGATCTTCCACCATCTACCGTCCAATATCATCATCCATTTTGATAATCATCTATCATCCACCATCCAGCTTAATGATCATCCACCGTCCAATATCATCATCCATTTTGATAATCATTTATCATCCACCATCTACCATTCAGTTTGATGATCATCCACCATCCACGTTAAACTAATAATTTTTTCAACTTAGACATAGAAAAAATCAGATGTAAATCTTATAAAATATTTTTTTTTTCTATTTTGTACACCTTAATCAAATCTATTAATTAATCAATTACTAAATATAAGATAAATCAAAATATATATACTAAATCAAAATAGTTAACATATTTTAATTAACTAGGTATAATAAAAAATTCAAAAAAATAATAATTATAAATTCAAAACTATCTAAAAACTAATTACAAACTCAAAACTACCCCTGTTAACTAAAATTCCTTAATCAAAATAGTTAACATATTTTAATTAACTAGACATAATAAAAAATTCAAAAAAAATAATTAGTTATAAACTCAAAACTACCTAAAAACTAATTATAAACTCAAAATTACCATTATATTCCCAATTCAAAATCAAGAAGCTAATATATGATTTATTGACCAACAAAAACACAGTTCATGGATATAAAAGCTGTCTCAATCTCATTTGGAACCTGACGCTCTTCTTGTCTCCCAAAGAACATGTTACTGTTAAAACATTTCTTCTCTCGGGTATGTGTTCTTACTCGCTTCTTGTCTGTTAAAAAATCGAGTCTTTCGATGGCTAAAACACTATCAATTTATGCGTTTTGTCTCCCAATTTTAGAACTTTTTTGTATCTTAGAAGTTTCGATAAGTTCTAGGGGTTGCAAAATGGGTTTCATGCGTTGGATTAGATTGAAAAGGAGCTTCCTTTAGTGAATCTCTTGAAAAAGGGTCTTGATTTTTGAGGATACAAGGACGATTTAGGGGTTAAGTTATGTGTTAGACCCATTTTTGGTTTGGTGAAGTCAAGTTCTTGAAAGTTTTAGGTGCTATTTAATGATACTTGGTAGTAAGAAGAGCATTTTATGAATATCAGATTGACCAAGAAGAGCATTTTATGAATAATTTTAGTTCTCTTTGTCTTTGTGATGTTTAGTATTGATATTGGGATGCTTAGTCTATCTACAACAAGTTGTTTAAGATGTTTAAACTTCTCTGCTCTAAAGAAGTTTGGGGACAGTTAAAATTTTCTGCATTTGTGGTCATTTCTTGACATTAATCGTTTTTCGAGCGGAGTAACTTATCATTTTTACTATGTTTACTCATTAGATTTTTCCTTTTCTGCAGGGAATTGCGGCTTTCTTGACCTCCTTTGAAGAATGATTTCTTGCCTCTTTGGGTGTTGCTTTACGAGTTAATGGGCATAGAAGGTGAACGAAGATATTTAAAATCCGGAGATATGGAAAGAGTTTCAACTCCTCCCGGTTTTGTATCTCAGACATCGTTTGTGCTGAGGAAAGTACACCAAGACAGAGAAAGTTCCACACCGGTGTCAGGACAAAAACAGATACCTGGTTTCGATGTAAACGATGGTTTCAAGATGTTTCTTAAAAGCCGGCCGTGGATAGTGCATGATCACACAACTCCCTGCTCAGAATCCTTAAAGCCCACTGTATGTTAGGTCCCAGTGCTATGTCTAAAGAGTGTTCTTTTCTTAGTATGTTGTTATGATGAAGCTAGGCATATATATACACATGTATATATGTGAATCTGTTTCTGGCACCATGCTTGTTCAAGCATAAGCGTTGAAACATGGACATCTGTCTGAAGCAATACGACGAGTTTTTTTTCTTTTTTTCACAGCTCTCTTCTCCTCTAGGCCTATAATATTTTCTTGTTAAAGATTCTATATTTCTACTAGCCCATAGCCGCTTATTGTTTTAGTTATATGCCTGTCTTAATTATTTAGCATGAACACTTTGGAGCGTGATGTGCTGAATCAGGTAGCTCTGCTATGCTTTTAAACATATGAAAATGTAGGTATCAAGATTGTATGTTGACTTTTTTGGGTTCTTTACTAAAAAATTTATTTGCAGGTACGAGCAAGACGGCGACTCAAAGTCCCTGAGAACAAAGTCCTTGAGGAAGCTCCCGTGTTTTGCCCAAACGAGGAGGTCAGTTTTGCTTTGCCTTTATTAAACTGCTTTACGTCATCTTTTGTAAGCAATCATGTATGCTCACAGAGGAATATATTCCTTATCCTCGAACCCACACTTATTGAACCATCAGGAATTCAGTGACACACTCTCATACATAGCAAGCTTGCGTGAAAGAGCTGAGCCATATGGAATCTGTTGTGTTGTTCCGCCTCCTTCATGGAAACCTCCATGTTGTCTCGAGGAGAAAAAAATATGGGAGGCTTCTACATTTGTCAGTCAAGTTCAGCTCTTTGATGGAATCCATACTGAGATCCCAAAGATTAAAAAAGAGGCTGATTCGGAGAGTGATGATTCTGCATCTGAGAAGGCTAAGTTATGTAGAATAATTCGTGGTTCTCGTTATACCTTGGAAAACTTTAAGATCTTGGCAGACAAGAAGGGGCATTTTAGCAGAACGGACCCGACTTTGGCAGACATTGAGAAAGAGTATAGACAAATTGTTGAGAATCCAGCTGTAGAAATTGGGGTAATGTTTTAACCAAGTCTACTGCTTTTCTCTATGGAACAAGACATTGCACTAACTCGTCCTGTAATGTAGGTGCTTTATGGCAGTGATCTAGACACCCAAAAGTTTGTCAGTGGATTTCCCTCATCTGGACCTGGCAAGTACGGAACATCAGGATGGAATCTGAACAACACGGCTAAGCTTCCTGGCTCTCTTCTTTCCTTCGAAGACTGCGAATCTGTTTGTGTTCCTCGCTTATGCGTGGGGATGTGCTTTTCTTCCCAGTTATGGGTAAGTTTTAAAGTTGATATCAACCTATGTCATAATTTTCTGTAAGTATAATTAGAATGGCATCTGCTATTTCTCACTAGCATAAGTTTGGCGGCATATTAAGTTTTTCAATCTCATTTACTTGTATTTGCAATTTCTGCTGCTGACAGAAATCTGAGAAGGAGAGACTCTACTCGCTCTGCTATTTGCATATGGGCTCTCCTCGAGTATGGTATTCTGTAGCGGGACATCAAGCATCTAACTTTAAGACTATCATGAAGAGCTTACTCCCCGAGAATTCAGAAGAACAGCCAAAGACGAATCCTCATCCCGTAAGTACACTAACACATTAATCATCAATGCAAGTTACTCTTTTAAAAACTCAGAAAGAAAATAAATAGAAGAGTGTTTGTGTAGCATAAGCGACCATGACAGGCTATATAGAGAGATTTTATGTGTTCAAAACAAAGCTTATCATAACTTTTATGACATTAAGTGAGCTATTAAATACTTAATAGCCGTGGTTCATTTTACAAGGAAGGCAAGCAGGTGATGACAGTGTCTCCGTATGCATTGAGCATGGAGGGTATACCAGTGACACGTTGTGTGCAGAACCCTGGCCAGTACGTTATTATATTTCCGGGGTCGTATTACTCTGCATTTGACTGTGGCTTTAACTGTCTGGAGAAAGTAAATTTTGCTCCCCTTGATTGGTTGCCCCATGGGGATATTGCTGTTCAGCGGAATCAAGAGAAGAATAAAAGATCATTAATATCGTATGATAAGCTATTACTAAGAGCTGCAAAGGAAGCTGTGAAATGCGTCAAGGAATTCTATTTGTCTAAGGAAAAGACAGCAAACATGTGGACAGATTCTTGTGGGAAGGACGGTATATTCTCCAACATTGTCAAGGTATGTTTACCTCACTGCTCTTCTTTGCCTGTCTTATTTCTCTAAGTATACACCAAACCTGTGTAGTGTGAGTAACTTCCTCACTACCTTTTGCTCTTTTCTTTTAAAACGTAGTCACGGATCAAGCAGGAGAAAAACAGACGCGAATTCCTGAACTGTTTAGAATCCAAAAGGATGGACAAGAGTTATGATGCTGTGAGCAAGAGAGAATGCTGTGTGTGTTTTGCGGATTTGCATCTTTGCGCTGTTCAATGTTCATGCTCTCCTGATCGTTTCTCGTGTCTGAGCCACATGAGGAAGCTCTGTGACTGCCCGAGTGACAGTAAGAGTTTTCTGTACAGATACACTATGGATGAAATGAATCTTCTTGTGGAGGCGCTGGAAAGTAACAAACTCAGTGCTATGTTCAAATGGAAAAAGATAGAAGAACGCAACATTTGTGTTTCTCCTACCATCACAAGTTCACAACCTAAAGAGAAAGGCGAGAAAGCGGACGAGATTATTACTACCCCCTGTGACATCACTAGGAAAGCTTTTGCAGCTGGCATTGAGCAGAGGATGAAGAGAAGAGTGAGGGAGAGAACAATGGCTGAGATATTGAGTGTTAAAGAAGGAAATAATGATGAAAATAGGCCTGTGAAACCTTGTTCCAAGAAATTAACCAGGCCGTGCGATTCTTCTGAATCCAACCCGGCAAAGAAACAGCAGAAGCAGGGATGAAAAAAAAGGAACGCTTGTTTTGTGTTGGTCACAATTTGCAAGACATACTTTTTTTTGGAGTGAGATGTAACTTGATTGATCAACTATTATTATGTATTTTTGCGAGGACAAAGTCCTGAGTACAATACTTTTGCTACAGACTACAGAGATTTACGTTGTAGCAGCAATGAAAATGTAATTATGCTATTGCTGCTTACATAAGCTCCAAATGTCACTTTTATCACTTTTCCCAACAATCCTCTGGACATGAGAGCTTTAATAACGTCACACCTTGGTACGATCCTCTTCTCCATACTGTATCCAAATACCTGAGGCTTGGCAAGCACGGCCTTTAGTAGCCAATTCATCTTCTTCGCCAGGAACTCAGTTCTATTCTTCACCGACTTTGCAGAATAATTAAGACACAAAGGAAAGCTCGTGATCATCATCACAACCTGTTCTCTTCTTAATCGTAGGCCTATAAATGTTTCGACAGAGTTCATTATGTTCTTTTCGGACAATGTAAGGAAAGTGGGAGTCTTCTTAATTATCTCCCATACATCTTCCACATCAAAGCCTAATCTTTTATACACTTGGACTTTATCTTCAATCGTCTCATCGCTCAATTGGTAGACAGCATGAAGAAATTTGACAAACTTTGAGGTAGTGGGATCAAAACCCATCTCAACAACCTTATTAATGGTATCTTCAAATCTTTCTTTCCCACAAACAGTATTGAAATTAGAGACGAGCAATGAGAACAACAGCTTCCGAGGCATTCCCAAATCTCTCAAAACCAATACATTTCTGATCTTGTTCTCCTGCCTAGTACCCTGTGCCAACGAAGAATGACATAACAACACCATTCCAAGTACTATGTCCAAGTACACTAGGGCAGCCAACCAGGGCCTTTACTGGCCATTTCATCTTCATCACAAGAAACTCAGTCTTCTTATTTACGGACTCTGCAGAGTAAACAATACACGAAGGATAGCTCTTGACCATCAGCACAAACTCATCTCCGGTGAATCCCAGGCCTATAAATGTTTCAAGGGAGTTAGCTATACCCTTGTCCGTTTTTGTTAAAGAGTTAGGACGCATCCTGAACATTGCACATACATCGCCCATAGCAAAACCCAACCTTTTATAGGCATCAACATTTTTTTCCATTACTTTCCAGCTGCATTGGGTAAAAACACCCAGAGCTTCGACAAATGTTGAGGTGGTAGGATCAAAACCCATATCGACAACCTATTCTTCAAATCTTTCTTTTCTTCCACTGAGAGGTCCACTCTCAATGAGTAGCAACAGGAATAAGAGTCTCTGAGGCACGCCCAGTTCTCTCAAAACCGAAAAGTTTCTAAATTTATTCTCCTGCTGCCTACCCTGTGCCAAAGAATGGCATAACTTTTCGGACTCGGAACTCTTATCCGCTTCCATAATCTCCTTGACGAAACCAAAGTATACACCAACAGTTTTCACCTGTTTCATCCCCAAGATTTTAGGAACTTCAGAGACAATGTGAGTGAATTCATCAGCAGCCGCACCTCTGGATTGTAAAAACTGAAGCTTGGGAGCAAGAGATTTCTCAGCATCTAATGTGAACAAAAGTGGATAACCCAAAACAATCTTAACTTGCGTTTGAACCGTTGCAGAAGGAGCTTGTTGAGTTGCAATCACAGTTGGAGTTTCACCATCAGAAGGAGTTTGAGAGAGAGTCACAAAAGTAGGTGGAGGATTAGCATCCTCAGCCGTGTGGTTTATTGTATACTCTCTGTCAGCTTGATCATATCGGACTTTAACAATCATCTTACTCCAATCATCCTCAACCAGAGAATACTCCTTACAGGTTAAGAACGTATTCTCTTGGTTGAGGATGATTGGAGGAAGGTGATTGTTAAAGTCCAATATGATCAAGTGGACAAAGAGTACACAATAAACCACACGGGTGAGGATGCTAATCCTCCTCCTACTTCTGTGACTCTCTCTACAAGTGAAACTCGAACTGTGATTGCAACTCAAGAAGCTCCTTCTGCAACGGTTCAATCTCCTACTGCTTGCAACGGTTCAATCTCAGCATCTAATGTGAACAAAAGTGGAGATTGGAGAATCTGTGAATCCATAACTTGTGAGAAGATTCAAAACGGAATCCGGATTTGCGTTTTCCTCACAGTTAATATCGACTCAGCGGGTCTTGTGGTTAAACCCAATGAATCAACGAGTTAAGAGACTACAAAAATCTTACCTTTACGAGGAGAAGGTATTAAAGAACACATTTTGCAGTGAAACACTCAAATTACGCCATTTCTGTAACCCAACAGATCTTTTTCCATGGAGCATCAGAGAATACATGACAATGGAAAAGGAATTGCTATTCGATGGTGGAGAACAGGTTTGGGAGAAGAAGACAACACTTTCTAGGGTTTTAGTTCTGGACAGGTTATGTACTAATCAAAAACTGGTTTACTATTTTTGTCAAATAGTAAACTCTTAGCCTACCTCTTTTTTGTCAAATGGGTTAAAGAATTGTATGTAAAATCAAACTAAACACCAAACTAAACCACAGTGAACCGACCAAATGCCCGTATCTATAAGTGAGGAAATAAATATTGAACACCCCGAAAATTAAAAATGTACAAATGGAATCAAACCGTTATATAGTAGCTATTGTATTGTATAAATTAAACCCGAATTGAACAGCCCAATTTATTAAACCAAAATCAACATTAACCGAGTTAAACCGAAATTGGCCTTCTCTTCTCTTTCGTTCTACTGTAGGAACCGAGATAAATCTGATTGGATTAGCGAATTGCCAGATTCAATTCTAAATTTGATTGAATCTTCCAACGAAAGATGCGGTTCATTATCCAGTCGATGGAGAAATCTCTGGATAACTGCACTGATTGTAACGCATTCGTGAGGTTTCCATGAAGGAGGTGGAACGACACAACAGATTCCATATGTCACTGAATTCCTGATGGTTCAATAAGTGTGGGTTCGAGGATAAGGAATATATTCCTCTGTGAGCATACATGATTGCTTACAAAAGATGACGTAAAGCAGTTTAATAAAGGCAAACCAAAACTGACCTCCTCGTTTGGGCGAAACACAGGAGCTTCCTCAAGGACTTTGTTCTCAGGGACTTTGAGTTGCTCGCCGTCTTGCTCGTACCGGCAAATAAATTCTTTAGTAAAGAACGCAAAAAAGTCAACATACAATCTTGCTACCTACATTTTCATATGTTTAAAAGCATAGCAGAGCTACCTGATTCAGCACATCACGCTCCAAAGTGTTCATGCTAAATTATTAAGACAGGCATGTAACTAAAACAATAAGCGGCTATGGGCTAGTAGAGATATAGAATCTTTAACAAGAAAATATTATAGGCCTAGAGGAGAAGAGAGCTGTTAAAAAAAGAAAAAAACTCGTCGTATTGCTTCAGACAGATGTCCATGTTTCAACGCTTATGCTTGAACAAGCATGGTGCCAGAAACAGATTCACATATATACATGTGTATATATATGCCTAGCTTCATCATAACAGCATACTAAGAAAAAAACCACTCTTTCAACATAGCACTGGGACCTAACATACAGTGGCCTTTAAGGATTCTGAGCTGGGAGTTGTGTGATCATGCACTATCCACGGCCGGCTTTTAAGAAACATCTTGAAACCATCGTCATCATTTACATCGAAACCAGGTCTCTGTTTTTGTCCTGACACCGGTGTGGAACTTTCTCTGTCTCGGTGTACTTTCCTCAGCACAAACGATGTTTGAGATACAAAACCGGGAGGAGTTGAAACTCTTTCCATATCTCCGGGTTTTAAATTTCTTCGTTCACCTTCAATGCCCATTAACTCGTAAAGCCACACCCAAAGAGGAAAGAAATCAGTCTTCAAAGGAGGTCACGAAAGCCGCAATTCCCTGCAGAAAAGGAAAATCTAATGACTAAACATAGTAAAAATGATAAGATACTCGGCTCTAAAAACGATTAATGTCAAGAAAAGACCACAATGCAGAAGATTTTAACTGTCCTCAAACTTCTTTAGTGCAGAGAAGTTTAAACATCTTAAACAACTTGTTGTAGATAGTCTAATCATCTCAATATCAATATTAAACCTCACAAAGACAACGAGAACTAGAATTATTCATAAAATGCTCTTCTTGCTCAATCTGATATTCATAAAATGCTCTTCTTACTACCAAGAATCTAAACTTTCAAGAACTTGACTTCACCGAACCAAAAATGGGTCTAACACATAACTTAAACCCTAAATCGTTCCTGTGTCCTCAAAATCAAGACCCTTTTTCAAGAGAATCACTAAAGGCAACTACTTTTCAATCTAATCCAACGCACGAAACCCATTTTGCAACCCCTAGAACTTATCGAAACTTTAAAGATACAAAAAAAAATCCTGAAATTGGGAGACAAAACGCATAAAATTGATAATGTTTAGCCATCGAAAGACTCCATTTTTTTTTACAGACAAGAAGGGAGTAAGAACATATACCTCGAGAGAAAAATGTTTTAACAGTAACACTGGTTCTTTGTGAGACAAGAAGAGCCTGAGGTTCCAAATGAGATTGAGACATCCATGAATTGTGTTTTTGTTGGTCTATAAATCACTTTCCTTTTTTTTCATTGACTAATCATTGATTAAATAGATACGATTTAGTGAGCTACATTATTTGTTGATGCTATAAATTCAAGAAATCTAGCGACAACAAATCTACTATTTTTACAATCTAAAAATAATATCTGTAGAGCAAGACATTTAGTTTATGTTTTTTGCATTAGGCTAAGGAATGATAAAGTTTACTTACGTTACTATATGAAAAATGAAAGGAATGAAAAAGAAGTGAGAAATGAAATGGAACGGTTAAAAAAAAGGTGGTTCTTTTCGTTTCTGGTCGAATTTTATCAAAAATATTTTTATTCAATAATTTTCTGTAGAAGGAGAAATAAAGAGAAACGAAAAGGAATTAGAGTAATCAGGAACCAAATATTTTTTACAAATAGTGTAAATTTTAAGGAATAGAAATGAATTCAGTATTCCTCTTCCTTTTTTTACCTTTTAGTGGTCATCAATTGGTGTCTTACTGTTTTGTTTTCAATTAGTTAAGTTTTTCTCTCTTTTATTTTGCGTAGATTCTTTTAAAGGAAATCTAGGTGATTGAGTGGTTTTTAAAAGGTAATTAGCAATTGGGTGGTTTAAAAAAGATAATTTACTAAATAGGTGGTTTTTTATTTCTTTTTTTCTTAATGATAAAATTAACCTTAAATTAAGAAAATACTTAATGTTTGTTTAAGTATTGTGAGAAACCTTTTTCTTTTAATGTTTTTTTATTATAATTTTTAATATTTTATGGATCTAATAAGAATTAAATTTTGATTATATATATATATATATTTATATTTTTTTAATTGTTACTATGGTATCAAAAACGTAATTTTTTATAATCTAATAGATTCTTGTAGTGGATAGTGTATGATCGTGGTGGATGGTGTATAATCATGGTGGATGGTGTATGGTCATAGTGGGTGGTGTATGATCATGATGGGTGGTGGATGCTAGTGGTGGATGGTGTATAGTAGATAATGTTTGGTCATGTGGATGTTAGTCGTGGATGGTATATGGTTGTGGTGTGTAAGATGGATGTTAATCGTGGATGGTGTATGGTTGTGGTGGATGATGTATGGTCGTGGTGTAGGGTGAATGCTCGTGGTGGATGGTGTATGGTGGATAATGTATGTTTATGTACGATTATGTACGGTGGATGGTGTATGGTCGTGGTGTATAAAAAAATAAACACAATTCTCTGTAAAAAATGGTCTAGGTTTGATTTTTTTTTTTTTTACTAATTAATATTAAACATATTAAATTTACAACTAAAAAATATCATAAACCAATTTAATTTGAAAAATCCAAGATCGTAATGATTTTGTTTAATTTGGTAAATGTTAGTTTAATTTAAAGTTAAAAAGGACATTATACGTGCAAAAATCGCTCATTTATCAAAGATTTTTAAAACCACCCGTTTAGCAAATTTATGTTTTAAAAAGTATATGTTTACCCAATTTTTTCTTATTAATGTCTTCAAATTGTAAAGTTGATTAAAATCATAAAGACAAATCTTTTCTTTTGTTTTGTTTCCCAACTTATGTGAATTGATTATTATGTTTAACTTGGGTAGAATCTTTTGATTGATAACAGATCTTGGTTTTAAAGTTTTTTTTCAAATTTAGTCTGAAATTTGTTAGATTTGGGTTTGATTCCGTTGATCGGAGAAACTCTTCTTTTTTTTTCTAGGTGGTTTCTCGACGGCACTGATTATCCGATTCAAATTCCGATCTCAAAGACTGAAACTCGAGCTCCGGTTGTTATTACTTCTTCATTGTTGTTAGGAGAGAAAGTTTTATAAGTTGTGTTGATTTTTATTTAATGGTACCTATTGATATTTACTCTTTTCTAATAACAACTTTATTTTTGGTAAGGTGAAAATAAGAGAGTGATTAAGAGAAAGACTTGAGTTTGTCTCTAACAACAAAGATTGTCGATTGTGGAGGCGATGCTAGAGATAGTGGAGTATCTGTGGGAAGAGAGAGAATGAAAAAGTTATAAGTATACGTTGTAGGGGGTACATGTGGCTTTAGAAAAAGTGAACATAAGCTTGAAATAGGGAATGGCTATATTCCATAATAATTATGTCAATTGAGATTTAATGTTTTCAAAATTAGTAAAAAATATTGAAAAAGAGAGGTAATTTAGATTACCTCATAGGTTTAAATTTGCGATGTTATCAAAGAGAATGAAAGGCGCTTGATTTTGCAGCCCGAGATACCAATACGTTTCGAACCCTCGTGGGAGATACAAAGTTTCAACCACTTTGGACGGGTTCAAATTGGTGTTGTAAGATCTATTTTAATTGTATTTAAAGGCTAAATATAAATTAAACCAAATTGGAATTTTTCACATAACTTTTTTTGTTTATTTTTTCAACTTAAGTTTACGTTTTCTCGAAAGTTAATCATCGACTAATTTTATCTCCCTGACTAACCTATTATTCATTTATTTTATAATAAAAAAAATTTCCAAATCAAGATCAAACTCCCTCTTTTAGGCACATAACCCTCCTCCTCATTTAGTGTCTTCCAACTCACGACAAGATATGTCTGACCTAGAAGTACACTCTCCCTTTTGATACATAATCGAGTTTCTAACCTAAATTTACACCAATCGAGTTCTGCTTAGGAAGTTTTCGTTCACAACATCAACGCTTTCAATTAAGGTGGTGGAGTAACGAGGTTTGTTGTTCAATCGCGACGTCGTCGAGCCTAGACAGAGCTCTGCTAAAGACAACGCTAAACGAAGATAAAGAAGTTCCCTTCACTATATTAGACCTTCCACATATCTTTCCAAATGAGAGGAATGTTTTAAGCATTGTGAGAAGATTGCTTAACCCATATGCTTAGAAGATGTCAGATTATATCATGGATATGCCGAGGAAGTGGCAGATCAATGAGAGGGTAAGAAGAGTGGCACTCACAAAAGAAAAGTTTCAGTTCAATTTTAAGTATGAGCACAACTTGGAGATGGTGTTGAACAAAGGTGCGCAAAATTTACAATGATTGGGCAGTGGCGATGGAGAGATGAGTAGAAGTTATACCAATCCGGATCCAAATGAGGAACATACCACTGAACCACTATATTGAGGCATCGATTACTGTTCATGCGGACATCATGGAATGGTCGATGAAATAGCCTTGACTTGATGGCTACACATAGTAAAGAGTATGTAAGGGCTAGAGTATAATTTGATGTCTCAAAACCACTAAGGGAACGAAGGAGGTGATTCTACCTGAAGGAGGGAACAACTATTATCACATTTCGTCAGAAGAAAAAAAAAGGGGTGTTTCTTTTGCCAGCGGCTAACTCATTCTCAAGAAACTTATCCTATTAAGAGAAAGAAGAAGGAGGAAGAAACTAAAAGCAAGTCTAAAGGAGAGAATGAGAAATCTAAACCAAAGGAGCCGTTCTTGAAAAACATATATAGATCCTTTGTATGAAGTACTCAAGGACAATTAAGTGGGCATTCATGTCGACCTAAAATTGCTCCTGAGGTGCTCGAAGGAAGGAGGCATAATAAAATGATGGGAAATGGAATTGAGAGGAGAATAAGAGAATAAATAAATAAAGTCACAGTGGAAGCCAAGGAAAAGCCATCCCGAGATTAGAGCCAATCCAATCCTTCACAAGAGAGGTTGATAAAAAAGAAAGAAAGGGTCTTTGATTATGAGATGAAGGAAGCTAATGATTACTCCAAGGAAAGTCCCCGGGAACTAAAAAAAAGGACATAACTTCAGCTATTCAAGCAGGCATTACAATGAAAAAAATAACCATGTGTAGAAATTATACACCACGAAGGGTTCACTGTAAACTGCTTTGGACACTCCACATTACGGTAGATAGAGTTGGTTCTTATGGAGCTGGCTCTTTCGGAAGCTAACCATGAGGAATATGCCTTGGAAAATGACAAGAAAGTTGAAGAACCTGGAACATTCTTTGTATAGTATGTCTTTAGGCCATCTCCATTGGAGATATTAAGAGAGCGTCTTTAGAAAAAAAAAATGAAAAAGAAAAGAAAAAGAAAAAAAGTGTCTTCAAATAAGAGAGCGAATGTCTTCAATGTCTCTTTAAGAGCTTGGTGTCTTTGAAGCTTTGTGCACTGACTTTACCTAGTCCTATGTTTGTTTCTTTACCTTCTCTCAAGTCTCTGGATCTCACTATTGTCAAGTTTGGTGGCGTTGGAGCACATAATGGTAACCTAAAACCCTAAATTAATTGTCTATAAAATAAAAAGACAATGAAAGAAACCCTAATTTTTTTTTTCTGTTTGAGACAATGACGATGATCTCTGATCTTCCGTGGGATTTGGTGGTAGAGGAGATACTCACTAGGGTTTCGATAACTTCTCTAGGAGCAGTGAAATCCACATGCAAACGATGGTACGCTTTATCCAAAGATAAAACTTTTACAAAGAAGCATTGTGAGAAAGCTGGCAAGGAGTTTCTACTGATTTATCTACGAAGGAGATTCATTCTTCATGAAATCCATAACATCATGGATTTTTCATCTGACAAAGAGATAAGTAACATAGTTAGGCCAGTCTTCATATGTAAAGTTTATTAGTGTGACGGTTTATTATTATGCCTCACTGATGATAACTCGCAGCTTTTGGTATGGAACCCGTATTTGTCGCAAACCAGATGGATCAAAGCCAGCGACGCTTTAGACGGAAGTAACCGGTATGCTATAGGATACGACAACAACAAGAACCACAAAATCTTGAGATTACATATAAGTATCATGAGTTTACAAATCTCGAAATCTACGGTTTCAAGTCTAATGCATGGAGTGATCTTGACATCATTGCTAAGAGTTGGTTTTTAGCGGGGTTTTACCAATCCAAGAGTAGCGTGTCTTTGAAGGGAAATGTTTACTTTGTTGGAAAGGAATTCGAGAAAGCGGGTGTAATCTGTTTCGATTTTACAACTGAGAAATTTGGACCGATTCTTCCTCCGCCGCCTGAGATTGATTTTGTAGATAATATAATTCCATCAAGTGTTAGAGAAGAGCAGCTTGCGGTGTTATATCAGAAGCCACAAACAAATGACTTGGAGATATGGATTACAACTAAGATTGAGCCCAATGCACTGTCTTGGAGCAAATTCTTTAAAGTTGATATGGAGCCTCTCGCTAGTTCTGACTTTTTGTCTGGTTTTAAAGTTGAAAGTTTCTTCATTGATAAGGAGAAGAAACTAGCAGTGGTTTGTACCTTCGGAAAATCTTGCGTGGTTGGAGAGGATAAATACTTCAAAGAAATGCACTACAAGAAAACACCTCGTTTGCGAGGGCTGGATTCCACGCAAAGAC
>OVAP01000609.1:0-32518 GCA_900406295.1 Aurinia saxatilis
CTTAATCATCCTCTAATTAATATCTTATCTATGAATTTCAGATTTTCCAAATAATTATCCAAAGCCTAGCTTTTGTCCCATTGATTTAAACGCATTCTCTACAGTTTTAATTAATAGTTATTCGTTAGTCATATTTATTTAAATCTGCTTAGTGAAATTTTAATACTTAAATTTATAGGCAACTGAATGTCCATGTGGATTCGATCCATAAATACTACAGCTAATTAACTGTGCTCTTGCAGTTAGCTCTTAGGGTAAATTTGAGCATATCAAATACACACGATAATGGAGTATTTTTCCGAAATAATCATATCAATGATTTAAAAATTTGGACACCATTAGAGATAATAAAAAAATCACCAAAAATCATCAATTTAGTGGGTTAATACACACGATAATTTGGACACCGTTAGAGATACAAAAACAATCGTAAAAAAATTATCAATCTGGTGGGTTAATACATAAGATAATGGCCTATTTTTCAAAAAAATCACCTTATAATATCAATGACTTAATAGTTTGGACACCGTTAGAGATTAAAAAATCGTCAAAAAATCATCAATTGTGGGTTAATACACACGATAATGGCCTATTTTCGGAAATCACCAAATGATATCAACGATTTAATAACATGGATACCATTTGAGTTTTAAAAAAACATAAAAAAATCATCAATCTCAAGGGTTAATACACATGATAATAGAGTATTTTACCAAAATCACCAAATGATACCAACGATTTAATAATTTGGACACCATTGGAGATAAAAAGAAAAAAATCATGAACAAATCATCAACCTCGTGGGTTAATACACACGATAATGGAGTATTTTTCCGAAATAACCAAATGATATGAACGATTTAAATATTTGGACACCATTAGAGATTAAAAAAAATTTGTCGAAAAATCATCAATCTCATGGGTTAATACACACGACAATTGAGTATTGTTCCAAAATCACTAAATGATACGAACGATTTAATAGTTTGGACATCGTTCGAGATAAAACAAAATCGTCAAAAAATCATCAACCTCGTGGGTTAATACACACGATAATGGAGTATTTTTCCGAAATCACCAAATGATATCAACGATTTAATAATTTGGACACACTTAGAGAAAAAAAACAAAATCGTCAAAAGTATCAATTTAGTGGGTTAATACACATGATAATGGAGTATTATTCCAAAATTACCAAATGATATCAATGCTTTAATAATTTGGACACGGTTCGAGATACCAAAAAAATCATTAAAAACATCAATCTCGTGGGTTAATACATACAATAATAGAGTATTTTTTCCAAAATCACCTTATAATATCAACAATTTAGTAGTTTGGACACCGTTAGAGATAAAAAAAATCATCAAAAAATCATCAATCTCGTGGGTTAATGGCCTATTTCTTCCGAATACACACGATAATGGCCTATTTCTTCCAAAATCACCAAATGATATCAACGATTTAATAACTTGAACACCATTAGAGATTAAAAAAATTGTCAAAAAATCATCAATCTCGTGGGTTAATACACACGATAATAGAGTATTTTTCCAAAATCATTAAATGATACCAACGATTTAATAATTTGGACACCGTTGGAGATAAGAAAAATAATTGTCAAAAAATCATCAACCTCATGGGTTAATACACACGATAATGGAGTATTTTCCCGAAATCACCAAAGAATATCAAAGATTGAATAGTTTAGACACCGTTGGAGATAAAAAAAAATAATTCATATAAAATTCATCTATCTCGTGGTTAATACACATGATAATGGAATATTATTCCAAAATCACCAAAAGATATCAACATTTTAATACTTTGGATACCGTTAGATATTAAAAAAGAGTAAAAAAAAAAATCAATTTGGTGGGTTTAAAACACACGATAATGGAGTATTATTGCAAAAACAAGAAATGATATCAACGCTTTAATAGCTTGGACACCGTTAAAGATTTAAAAAATATCGTTCAAAATCATCAATTTGGTGGGTTAATACACACGGTAATGGAGTATTGTTCCAAAATCACTAAATGATACCAACAATATAATAGTTTTGACACCGTTAAAGATAATGGAGTATTTTTCAAGACCTCAAATGATATCAACGTTTTAATATTTTTAACAACATTAGAGAGAGAGAGAAAATCGTCAAAAAATCATCAATCTCGTTGGTTAATACACATGATAATAGAGTATTTTTCCAAAATCACCAAATGATAACAGTGATTTAATAGTTTGGACACCGTTGGAGATAGAAGAAAACGTCAAAAAACCATCAACCTCGTGGGTTAATACACACGATAATGGAGTATTTTTCCAAAATCACCAAATCATATCAATGATTTAAAAATTTGGACACCATTAGAGATAATAAAAAAATCACCAAAAATCATCAATTTGGTGGGTTAATACACACGATAATGGAGTGTTATTCCAGAATCACCAAATGATATCAATGCTTCAATAATTTGGACACCGTTAGAGATACAAAAACAATCATAAAAAATTATCAATCTCGTGGGTTAATACATACGATAATAGAGTATTTTCCCAGAATCACCTTATAATATCAACGACTTAATAGTTTGGACACCGTTATAGATTCAAAAAAATCATCAAAAAATCATCAATTGTGGGTTAATACACACGATAATGGCTTATTTTTCCGAAATCACCAAATGATATCAACGATTTAAAAATATGGATACCATTTGAGATTTTTTTAAAAATCGTCAAAAAATCATCAATCTCATGGGTTAATACACATGATAATAGAGTATTTTTCCAAAATCACCAAATGATAACAACGATTAAATAGTTTGGACACCGTTGGAGATAAAAGAAAACGTCAAAAAACCATTAACCTCGTGGGTTAATACACACGATAACGGAGTATTTTTCCGAAATCACCAAATGATATCAACGATTTAATCATTTAGACACCATTAGAGATTAAAAAAAAATCGTCAAAAATCATCAATTTGGTGGGTTAATACACACGATAATGGAGTATTATTCCAAAATCACCAAATGATATCAATGCTTTAATAATTTGGACACCGTTCGAGATACAAAAAAAATCATAAAAAATCATCAATCTCGTGGTTAATACATACAATAATAGAGTATTTTTTCCAAAATCACCTTATAATATCAACGATTTAATAGTTTGAACACCGTTAGAGATTAGAAAAAATCATCAAAAAATCATCAATCTTGTGGGTTAATACACACGATAATGACCTATTTTTCTGAAATCACCAAACGATATCAACGATTTAATAACATGAACACCATTAGAGACTAAAAAAAATCTCCAAAAAATCATCAATCTGGTGGGTTAATACACACGATAATAGAGTATTTTTCCAAAATCACCAAATGATACCAACGATTTAATAATTTGAACACCGTTGGAGATTAAAAAAAAAATCGTCAAAAAATCATCAACCTCGTGGGTTAATACACACGATAATGGAGTATTTTTCCGAAATCACCAAAGGATATCAACGATTTATAGTTCGGACACCGTTGGAGATAAAAAAAAAATCGTTAAAAAATCATCTAACTCGTGGGTTAATACACACGATAATAGAGTATTATTCCAAAATCACCAAATGATATCAACACTTTAATAGTTTAGATACCGTTATATAGTAAAAAAAAAAGACTCAAAAAAAATAATCAATTTGGTGGGTTAATACACACGATAATGGAGTATTATTCCGAAAACAACAAATGATATCAACGCTTTAATAGCTTGGACACCGTTAAAGATAAAAAAAATCATCTAAAAATCATCAATTTGGTGGGTTAATACACACGGTAATGGAGTATTGTTCCAAAATCACTAAATGATATCAACGCTTTAATAGTTTTGACACCGTTAGAGAAAAAAAAAATCGTCAAAAAATCATCGATCTCGTGGGTTAATACACACGATGTACAGTACCCTAATAGTTTATACCCTAATTTGGGATTTATAAACCCAAACAAAAATGTACAGTATGTTTATTTTAAAAAATTATTTTGTTATGTGGCATTATACTCTAATTTGAGATTTATAAACACCAAACCAATATGTACAATACGTTTATTCTTATAAAATTTATTTTATTTATGGTACCTTTTTTATGTGGTACTATATCTTAACTTGGGATTTATAAATTCAAACGGAAAAATGTACAATATGTTTATTGTTATAAAAATTATTTTATTCTTTGGCACTATACCCTAATTTGAGATTTATAAACCCAAACCGAACAATGTACTGTATATTTATTGTTATAAAAATTTTATTTAAACAAACAAAACCCAAATTTACTTTTTTGTTTAAAAGCGGTACGTTCTTATACATTATTAGATTAAACGAAATATATGTGAGTATATGTCACATATATTAGATTAGAAATTATTTAATTTAGGGGTGCCAAACAGGCCGGTCCGCGCCCAAATGGGCCAGCCCGCGCGGACTCATATTCTCTTGCGGTCTCAGCGGGACCGCGGCGGGTTGCAGTCCAGGTAAGTAAGGCCCAGACCCGTTCCGCTATATTTTGCGGATAAACGGGTCGATCCGTGGATCTAAACGGGCTACTAATTTTATCTGTTTAAACAAAGAAGAAGAAAACAAGCATGTCTATCATTCTTTCTCTGTTAAATGAAAACAAACCCAAAAAACACAAATAACATCACAAATCTTTTGTAAACTCTTTAAATAGGCTCAAAGGCAAGAACTTTAAACCTCATAGCAGCAACAACAAAGCTAACCATATTAACAAACACCTTATTAAACTTATTTGTTTTAACAGAGAACTAGCAAAACACAGCATTTGGTGGGCTAGAACGCAAACCGCGGATAACCAGCGGACCAGATCGCACGAGAACACAAGCTCAAACGGCCCAAACCGCGAGGCCCGCAAATTTGCGATCTTCAATACAAAAGTCCATATCCGCTATGAAGGTGGTCCAAACGGGTTTGGTCCGCAAACCGCAGACCCAATTTACATCCCTAATTTAATTCATATATTAGCATATAGACGTATTATATGTGAATATACATCACATATATTATATTAATAATTATTTAATTCATATATTAGCATACGGACGCATTAGATAAAAAATTAACAAATATTTTCAATGTTTACTAAAATAATAGATCTAATTAAAATAATTGGTAATTATGTTAAAAATAGAAATAATCAAATTAAAAAGTTAAGTTAATAATAAAAAGAAATACTCTCTCTGTTTCTTAAAGAGTATCGTTTTAGACTTATTTTTCTGTTCCAGAAAGAGTGTTGTTTTCATTTTTCAATACAACTTTTAATATTAAATTCATACTTTAATCTCAAAACAAAGAAGAATATGAACAAATAACTTATTATTTAGAAATATAGCAGAACTTTTTATATATTTTATTAATTTGTGTGCAAAGCGTAAAAACGACAATTTTTTAGAAAGGAAAGCCATACTTTTTAAGAAAAGAAAGGAGTATGATATATTTTAAAATTATTTTTTTGGCACTATTAATTTGCCAGATTACTTACTGTATAATAGATGAATATGCATCGATCGAGAGTGAGTATGTACATGTACAGTAGAATGTTTTATTGTTACAGAAACCTAAGGCCTAAAAGGGGGTCATGAGATGGCCTTATCGAAGATCCTGTGCCCTGGCGCAAGCATCGCCAATGGATCGTATCTGGCTTTCCTCCGCGCGAATTCTTCCCACTTGGCGCCGAAGTGTGATCTCCACTCTTGTCGTGTTGTGTAGTGCGGCAGATACTGCTTCAGCCCTAGACCCGCTGCTTCACCGAACTCGAGAATCCTCTGGTTCCGCTTCAAGATGTGTTCCACTCCTGTTGTTGCCGATGTCAGGATCGCCACCAAGTAGAATATCTCTTCCTCCGGTGTCACTGCTGATGTTCTGTTGTCCCACCTGACCATATATTATATTATACCTTAGCTTACTAGTTACTATCTATCATTCCAGGTCTACTATGTGTCTTACTTTGTCTTGTTCACTGGGTACACGATGACCGGTCCGTTGCTTGTATCCCTTAGGATGTCTCCGAATACACCTTTTGCAAATTCATTCACTCTGCTTCTTGGAACTAGCAGATTCAGCCATGGATGTGGAACTTCCCACTGCCCTTTCGCTCGAAGTTTAACTTCCGAGACATGTACCCTGTCCAAGAACTCTTCGTATGTAACCTCCGCTGTGAAGAGTGTCGATGACATGTAGCTGAGCCCGGACAATGCTTCTTTCACTTCCTGGATCAAAGATTAGTCAGTACCAGTGTCACATGTACCTGATCCTTTCTAACTCTACTCTACTCACCTGGTTGATTACATCTCTGTTATCTAGCTTGAAGTACTTGGCCATTTCCAGACAATACAGAGTCCTTTCCTCTGATTTGAATTGGCTAGCTTCTAATGGGTCTTCCGGGGTGAAGGATAACCTCCAGCTGTTCAGGAGGTCTGTCCGGTTTATTATCACAAACCCTTCAATGTAATTGAACGTGGTGTCTCCTGAAATTAGACGCTCTTGATCCCTCGCAAAAGCACCAAAATCCAGGTACAACACTCTCATCCATTTCACCTGTCCATTCGTATCAGTTAGATGCTTGCTGTTGTTTAAAGGTTTAAGTTTCTTGTTTACCATGGTTGGCGCTGGTTCCAAAGCTATTCTTGCCCGTGTTATGATCCCAAACTGCCCTAACCCTCCAAGAACACCATGAAATAAGTCACTGTTCTGCCTCTCCGAACAGTTTAGGATCTCCCCTTTTCCTGCGGTCGGTAGGCATGACATTATACATTTGCTTTAGTACTCACCATATACATACATAGTCTATGCTTTCCAACAAACTAACCTGTGACAATCTCTAGTTGATGAACATTGCTGATTTGTGGTCCATGTCGGAATGCCTGGCCACTGATACCAGCATTGGACAGAGTACCACCTACAGTTAAATGTAGGTAATCCGTCCATGATTTTGGTGCAAGCCCGTACTTGAGGGTCTCATGCAAAATGTTTATCCACAGCTCACCCCCGGACACATCAATGTATGGAGAAGGATCATCTGCAGTGAGGAGCTGCAGCTTCTGGGGCTGGAGCGATTCCATGTGGATAACAATTCCGTGTCTTGTTTGAGCTTGGCCTTGGAGCGAATGCCCACGACCTCTGGCTGCCACAGTAAGTTGTGAATGAGGACCCATCATCCAGATGTGTCGTATCACTGAGGAGATGTCGCTTACTGATTTGGGATGTAAGACCGCCAAAGGAAGCAACTGGTACCGATTTCCGAAATCTTTCGAGGCATGATGGACATCTTCAAATTCCAAGTGGCCTACGAGGGGAAGCGCCTTCAATGAGGAAATGCTGCTGGAGAAGCAGTAAGCTAACTTAAAGGCTATGCAAGTGAGTAGAAAGAGAGTGAAACTTCTTCCTATAAGCATGATCCTTTTCCTGAGAAGGTATGCATGTAGATAGCAGCTCATGTGGCCAGTTGAGTTCTGGAAGAGAGAGTAATTAATGAATTGATCTTTTTTGGTTGTGAGAATCGGAATGGGGACTGAGTGTCTACGAGAGGGTTATATATATATATAGCTTTTCTCTTTCTTTTGTTGATAAAAGCAGGTGCCTAGTTGAAGGGGAAAGTCACAAGAAAGAAAGATCTCACGAATCTCTTTATCTTTTGATAACAGTTACACCCACAATCTTGGCTTTATCGAAGAAAAGGCAGACAAGATCATACCATAACACTTTTACTTTGAAACTTACCATATGAAGGATTCCTTATTTATCCTCTTATCCCTTTTTTGCAGTCGTAGGTGCTTTTAGGCTGAAATCTATTACACTCGTTCAGGCTTTTGACTTGGATGAATGGTGATCAGTGAAACGAGGGGGTCAGGCAGACGTGGAACGAAAGAAATCCTGTGGGAAATTAGGAGGCAATTTGGGACCCAACGACACATTTCTTGACAGCTCAAAGCAAAGCCACCAATGAGTGAGTCTTCCTGTTACTAAATGAATCATCCCTTCATTCTTGTCTTCAGACATTAGCTTTATTTTTACTTTTGCTAAACATCAGGCAGGTGGATAACTAACTGCTTCTTCAGACACAATCATATTATTCTTTTCTTTGTTTCATTATTATTATAGTTATCTCTTTTGTACACAAGCTACTTGAAGGAAGCAGTGGAGAGCTGTGGTGATCATTTTAATAGTAAGTCACAGAGTAGGAAGCACCCATCAGAAATCGTGGAGAGCAATGAGATGAGTTTGACCAGTCCAGTTTTGAACAGTGAAGAAAGAAGTTGGTGCGGTGGTGGGCATTCCAGAAGGAGGTGTGAACTGAAAACAGAGTTGGTGGAAATGATTCTTCTCTAGAAGGAGGAAGCGACCAGAGAGCACTAAGTAGCGAGGGAGAGTCGTGGGGCATAGCTTGTCCCAAGCAATCTTGGTCTTGGTCCCAAGATAATATGCCTTTGAACATTTGTCAGCCAAAGGGTCGAAGGGACGGCTGTGGTGGTATGGGAAGTGGACTGGTCCACGACTGTGACCTCTCTGCTGACTTGTTATCTTCAACTCTTATTGGTGCATCCTTCCACCTTCACGTGGCTTTGTTCCCACTATAAATATTTAAAGTATATGTTTGTGTCCCTCTCCAGATTTCTACCCCTTACAAGATATTATTCTTCTGTGTTTTCAAAGACTAGGAGGATCCGTGTCTTACTTCCTTTGCATAACTTTGCCAAACACGAATCACAAGTATGCTGTGATCATCTCACCTTATCTTTCTGTTCTACTCTCCATTCACAGTTTTAGTCTGACTTAATCTCGCAAATATTTAAGACAACTTAAGTCCATCTCGCAAAAGTTTTAACCTCGCAAATTTCTAAGTCGAGTTAGTCTTGCAATTATTTTGATCGAATTGATCTCGCAAATAAGTAACCCTAAGTCAATTTAACATCAAAATATATAATTTTTGTTGAGTTAGCCCCGCAAACATCTAAGAAGAATTATTCTCCCAATCGTTTTAGCCTACATAATCTGGCATGACTAAAATGATAGTAGCTCTTTGTTTTATAGGCTTTATCATATTCAGTCGTAAGATTTATGTACAACTTTCAAAGTGACTCTCGACGAAACTAACGAACTCCAAATAGTAAGGCACTAATACTGTTAACTGATATTGGGAAAATACATTCATTTTCGTATGCATATATCCACCAAAATTAAAAATTTACATTTTTTTTTCCTAACGGTCTCATAAATATTAAGACATTGATATCATTCACTAATTTTGGGATCGCTAATTTTGAAAAAAAATAGTCAAATTTTGTGTGCGAAATTAAAGATTTTTCGGAATTTGAAGTGTGATTTCTAACTATCTCAAAAATAGTAAGACATTGATATAATTATCTAATTTTAAAAAATATACTCAATTTTCGTGTGCATATATATCCAGCAAGATTAATGATTATAGATTATTTTTTTTATTTTTTATCTCTAACCGTCTCCAAAATAGTAAAACATTGATATAATTAGCTAATTTTAAGAAAAATATTTAAACTTCGTGTGCATTTACACACCGAAGTTAAAGACTTTTGGAATTTCTAGTGTGATCTCTAATTGTCTCCAAAATAGTGAGTCACTGATATAATTAACTAATTTTGGAAAAATATATAACTTTTGTGTGCATATAACCACCAAAATTAAGCATGTCATATCTATTAAAGTTTAAATTTGCATGAAAATATGCGATATAATCTCAATATTCGAAGATTAATACATATGAACGAATGAAACTCATGATTTTTTCAAAAACAATTGTCAAATTCTATCGTTTCACTGTTTTAGATAAAAAAATTTCAGTCTGATTTTTTATTATTTTTTATAAAATCGTACAAAAACAATTTTAAAAATCAAATCATATCGTTTCATTCATCTTTAACAAAAATTTAATCGTCATTTTAAGCTCACAAAAGCTTTAGTCGATTTAATCTCGCAAGTATTTAAGGCAAGTTAGTCTTCCAAAAGCTTTAAATTCCTAATATTGTTTTCTCATATTTTATTTCTTAAGAGGACATGCTAGAACTCTTATATTTGAATCCCTTAACTATATTGTGGTCAAGGCTAGACCTTCCTAGCGTTAACCCTTAACTAATCTTTTTTGTTGATTCCTGTCACAAAATCAAAGGCCAAGGAAGAAATGATGATCCGAATAGCAGCAAAGAAGAGCACCCATCTCAGTGTGTCACATAGTTAATTGAGATGGCACTGTGTATGGTTGTAGAGAACTGAGCAGACACTTACTTATGCACGGGTGGGGAAATTACACTCGAGCTTTCACAGATTTGAAATGATAATACAAAAGTATAGAAGAAACCACAAATTAAGACCCATCACTCTCTCATGTTTCAAATTCGTCTATTCGTTAGAAATGTTTCAGATTGAGTCAGAGAATTTAATCTAGTGTTTTTATCAGAAGACGAGCCTCCTACGCAGCGAGTCGGACCTGTTAAGAGCAGCCAGAGTGCGTATGGTTTCACCGATAACATCTTTGAATATGAGCCGTTCGATGTCAAGAACCGCTTCAGACATCTCCACGGGACAATCTGGCCACCGGTCCTCTGATAGATCTCTTGCCAGAACCCCAGAGACGTATCCCACGAGGTCCTCTTCATCCCTCCCCCACCTATTCTGTCTAATCTTCTGAAACTCAGACCAGATGACTTGCATTTGATCACCCTCTCCCACCATTCTCCAGGGTGGCAACCTTTTCCTCCGCCCAACAATCTCTTGCACGGCGTCGAAGATGAGGCGTCTCTCTTGAGCTGCGGCTCTGGAGGCGCATTTGCCTTTGAGATATTGCTGCTTTTCCAGCAAGGAGAAGACGTCCGTCTCTTGTGGTAAAAAATCGGAGGCTCGAAGGATGTCGGCGATGTATATGTAGTCAGAGTCGGAAGATGATGAGACCGAGACAATGGAGCCACCCCAGGATTCATCTTCAGATTCTGTGGTAAGATAAGAGGTCAGCAATATAAGACTTTGAACCCCAAATAAGATCCTAAATATTGGTTTGTACCTGGAAAGTCGAGGGTGCGTTTCATGACAGGGGAGGGAGAAGAGTCGTCGTGGTAAAAGGAGGCGTCAAGGACAGAGACGGGACTGGGTTGAGAGTCTCCACCGGCCTCAGACGCAACAGCGGCCATCTCGGCAATGCTGTGGAGTAGCTTGTCGCATCTGTCCAATAAAGTTTTGCCTTGTCGTGTGTTGTAATCATCCACCTTCCACATCTGCACATCATTTCTCATTTCACACAATTACCATCTCAAAGCTAAATTACATTCCACACATTTGTAGTGTACCTCTTGGTCGGCTAGTGGGGTGCATTGGTCTTCTACTCGTTGAGGCCTCGGACAGCGCCTCTGTTCCCTGAGGGTGTGTCTCCTATTAGGAATCCTGACGCTGTTTTGCTCTCGAGCATAGCCATAGCTGCCTCGATGATCCCGCCTGGGTGATACTCCAGATCGAGATCTGATGCCAAAGGGTGGTGGTGAGTCTCGGGTGTGACGAAGATGGGCAGGAGGCTTGATGGGAGACTCGAAGACGAGATTGCTGTTGCGGATTGGTTTGGCAGAAGAGTGCAATAGTCCTTTGAGCCTGAGAGCTTCGAGAAGTTGCTTAAGGGTTTCAAGATCGGTGGTTTTGGAAGGTATCTCTCTCGGCTCCGGGAAGAAATCAGTGGAATCGAAGAAGCTCTTGGGGCGGACAATGCATCTCTGGGGCGGTGCAGGTGGAGCTCGTGCGCTCTTGTTGTCCTCATCTCTAGACTGCTGAGAGTAAATGAAGGTGTCGGCGAATCTGTAGTCTCTGCTGACTCTGGACTCGGAGGCAGATCTCTGCAGAGGCTGCTGCTGCAATGGCTCCAACCCCATGAGCCTGGCGATCACGCTGGGAGAGCCTTGCTGCTGGATCTGTCTCGGCTTCAGGCTTCCCTTTGCATCCACCACCGCTCTGCTATCCAGCGAGAGTCTAGGAGCTTCTTTGGAGAACCTCCATGGTGATCTTGATTCCATGACCGGGAGAGTGAGCGGCGATCTATTCATCTCCGGCGCCGGAGAACGGAGCTCTGGAGTGGAATATAAACTGGGAGTCGGCTGTTTGAGTGGGGAAGTCATCTCAGAGTCAGTGGCAGTTTCAGCTTCTGTTTCAGATTCGGTGCCCTTCAAACTAGCCGGAGAAGAAGAGAGGCGTTTGGGAGAGAGAATGTGAGGGCGATCGAAGATGTTGAAGAAGCCCGCCATGCATCCTCCGATTTGCTTCTCCGCATCTCGTTGTGTCTCTTTCACTGTCTCCATTTGTTCAATCAGGATTCAAACCTCATTTCATTTCATATCATAGCTCCTCCGGCGGATCTCTGTTGCACCGTCGTGTCTTCTTACTTTACTTAACACACTGATCGTGTTTAGTCTCTCCCGCTTTAAAGGACCCCTCCCAGTTCCAGCTCTACTCCTCCTAATTACGCTTTTATCCTCTTCCAACCAACGTGGTTTACTATTATTTAACCTTTTCTCTGACACTTCTGCATTCAATTCACCTTTTCTTTATTTGTTTCGATCTACTGGGTTAAAATACTTGTCATTTTTTTTTTAGTTTTAAATTACCCTCTCGCTGTCTATACTACAGTAATTATTACTTTTACAAGTGTTTTACTATAAGTTTACTTACTCCTTAACAGTAGACGATTACAAGTAGTACTAGTGTACTTAATGACCTAGTCAAACAACATTTATTTAGTTAGTTGTAGTTTCACTTCACTACAGTAATTGGATTGAAGGAGAAACGGAAGATGAGGTGTAAGTAGACCCTGCTGTTGACCGACACCGACGTGGCACTTTCAAACGTGACACGTGGAATGCATATTTGCATAAAGCATGACCGTTACTCCGTTCCCAATAAGATGCTCCACAAAATCCGCTACTATGACTATGATAGTTGCGTTTTAGGGCCCTTTCCCGTTCCAGACTCTGGTCTGGTTTTTGCGTTGCGTTCATCACAAACATAGGAATACGTGAACGTGAAGATACGTGTATGTAGTTGTAGTGTTGTAGTGTAGGGACACATGGTTTTTTTTTTATATATGAGTTTCATGAAATCGGACCACTTACTCGAGATTTACAAGTTTTCAGAGACAACGGCTATCTTACTAATCCTAATTTAATTTCGTGACCCACCCACAATGCCAATGAATACTCTTGCTTAGTAATTAGTTCACAACATAATAAATGGAGAGAGAGAGCGCGGGAATTAGAAAGTGTTTGGCGTTTTCTGAATTGTGACTTGTGAGCATGTGAGTGAGCCTTTATAATACATCTTTCGATGTTTGGTCTCATCACGAGCTAACTAACGAACCTCTATCTACTGTGCCTCTCTGATCACACAGAGATGCAGATTTCGTAACGTGCTTCTTCTTCTTCCGGACCAATCTGTGTTTCTCCTTACAACATTTATTGAAAACAAAACACAGCTTAATTATTCGACTCCAGATCAACTCAATTACTTGTGTGAGAGAAGAGGACGTTTCGTGAGGTCATTAAGACTTATTAATGGAGAAAAATAATAATTAAGTTTGATTTTGACCAATAAGAGTGGATGACAGATATTCAAAGGTTGTCAGAAAAGCCACATTGTCAGATTCGAGGGAGCTTAAGTAATTGTATATACCTAGTAGTTGTTTATTCAACATAGTGGAGGCAGAGTGAGTGTTAGCTGAGGAATATTTAGGAATGCAGAATAAAAAAAAGGTTTTTAAAACTACCTCTACCAAATCGAATAAACAAGGATGACTAATTAGCAAGCATCCTACTACTACCTTCTATGATTCTTAGTACTAAAAACCTCATTATTTTTGTGACAACCAAAGGGGTTTGTACTTTTAGAGACACCTACTGGTAAAACTATCTGTAAAGAGAAAGGAAAAGAGTAACAAATAATAATAAAAAGAGAGAAGGCATGTGCTCTGGGTTCCATCATCTATAACAAATAATAATACGCATCTAAAAATGGGTGCAACAGTATTTTGAACCTCGAAACTAGTGTGAGTTTGTCTATGTTATATGAATCATGGAGGGATGTGGACAAAAGTTAAAAAAAGGGAGACACACTTAACGGTCTTCAAGATCTACCCACTTACAAGTGCTCATCAGAAGTTGAAGCTCCATTGCTGGGATGTCAGATTCGGATACATATACATATACTGTTACATACGTGCAACTAAACCATTCTATGCAATCCAAATGGTCATACCTGTAGCAGCAATCTGTACGCATATTTCGGTCTGCTACAGTTACATTTTTATGGTTTGGTGTAAAGATATCTTAACACCACCCTGTTGAACCATCAAAGTATAAAGCACCTGCAGCCTTCTCCTCCATTTGGTCCTTCAAACCAGCGGTCCCATCCCAAGTTCAAAGGTCCATTGGTTCTGCCAAATTATTTATACCATTCCATCAGTAAATGAATTTAATGACGACTAGAGTTTTTGAGGGTTTAAAACACTCACAGTGGCAACAAAGGGTCGGATCCTTTCTCTATGACAGAAAGCAATCTGTGAAGCAAGACAATTTGATCAGTAATCAACACACAATGTTCAGTCAAATCACACTGTCCAGATTAAAAACCTAAACTGCCACAGGAGCTAACCTAAAAGTAAGTTTGTACGAAGGAAAGAAAAACAAAGAGGGAATTAGGGAGACTTACTCTTGACACACGCTTGATACAATAGCTGCCTGCTCGAGCGCTTCCAACTCTTTCTGGATATAGATCATTAAATAAAGAAGAGAGCTGGTTTAATATCTGTGGGAGCACCAGCTAATAGAAATCGAAAGTGTAGTAGAAAAGAAGCTTGGGAGAAGGTTAACTCTAACAGGCCTGGGATGAAGCGTAGATGATATCCATGAGGAAATGAAAATTCAATTTGGTAAGAAAATCAGTCAAAAGAAGCCAACAATCACAAATGATTCCATAGATAAAAGAATGAAATGGTGGCACACAAATCAAACAGATCTGCTATCTCTTAATCACTATAATTCTCGACCAATCTACCAGATGATTCTGATATCAACTAGCGTCTCTCGATTTCTATGACTAGAGCGAGAGAGAATCCAGGAAACCGTACCTCCAAGAAAGTGATTTCCTGTTCAACGCGAGCAAGCTCAGCAAGGATCCTGTGCTTCCCTCGAGCATCGCCACCGAGAGCAACAGCCTCCTGCTCGTAAACGGTCGTCGTTTCCTCCATTACCAGGGGGGTGGTGTGGTTACTATGCTGTTGAATCACCGTTTCGCATCCTCCTCAATCTCGCTCGTAGATCTGACACCGTCAGAGAAAAAGAAAGAAAGAAAGTCCGTAGTGTACAGAGAAAGTAGAAGACGGGTTTGTTTGTTTGAATTGAATTCTGTGTTTGTTGGACTTTTCCCTTCACTCAAAATGGGAATCACTTTTACAATTTGCAAATATAGAATTACAAGCCCAATGGGCCTTATCAACTGGACTCACAAACAAACAACGTTACACCAAATAAAGTAAATGTGTGGCTGAACTGAAGCTTCATTGCTCATCAGCAAAGTAGTAGTGGTGTGCGACGAGCTCCGCATCTCTACCTTGGTTCATTCTCCATGGCTTCCTCCATGCTCAATGGGGCCGTCACTTTCCCCAAGGGACTAGGCCTCTCCTCTTCCAGATCCATTCCTCGTCCTGGTTTACTCTCCGTCACCCGAACCACCAACTCACCAAGACTCTCTGTAGCCACCAGATGCAGCTTGTCCACCTCCAGGCCATCCGCGCAACCCAGGTTCATCCAACACAAAAAGGAGGCCTACTGGTTCTACAGGTTCTTATCCATCGTCTACGACCATATCATCAATCCCGGCCACTGGACCGAGGATATGAGGGACGACGCTCTCGAGCCCGCCGATCTCAGCCATCCCGACATGCGTGTGGTCGATGTCGGCGGCGGAACTGGTTTCACTACTTTGGGTATTGTCAAGACTGTCAAAGCTAAGAATGTCACCATTCTTGATCAGTCACCACATCAGCTGGCCAAGGCCAAGCAAAAGGAGCCGTTGAAAGAGTGCAAGATCGTGGAAGGAGACGCTGAGGATCTTCCTTTCCCTACTGATTATGCCGACAGATACGTCTCTGCTGGAAGGTATCCTTTTCATTTCCTTCTTTCTTCTTCTTGTGTTAAGCTCTAGTTGAGGAATTGTCAACTCTGTGTTTCACAGCATTGAATACTGGCCTGACCCTCAGAGGGGGATTAGAGAAGCTTATAGAGTTTTGAAGATTGGTGGGAAAGCATGTCTTATTGGCCCTGTCTACCCAACCTTCTGGCTTTCTCGCTTCTTTGCTGATGTCTGGATGCTCTTCCCCAAGGAGGAAGAGTACATTGACTGGTTCACCAAGGCAGGTTTCAAGGACGTTCAGCTTAAGAGGATTGGCCCCAAGTGGTACCGTGGTGTTCGCAGGCACGGCCTAATCATGGGATGTTCTGTCACCGGTGTCAAACCTGCCTCCGGCGACTCTCCCCTCCAGGTTTGCCCCACTCTCTTTTCAGCTTTTCTCACTCTTTTCACTCTCCTAACTTAATTCTCTTTGAAATGCAGCTTGGTCCAAAGGAAGAGGATGTAGAAAAGCCTGTAACCAATCCCTTCTCCTTCTTGGGACGCTTCCTCTTGGGAACTCTAGCAGCTGCCTGGTTTGTGTTAATCCCGATCTACATGTGGATCAAGGATCAGATCGTTCCCAAAGATCAACCCATCTGATCATCCATCATCGTCTGCTTTTGTGAGTTAGCTTTGGGGTAGGGTACGATGAATGTATGATTGTAAACTGATAAAGAAATATTTGAGTGCTGTCTATGAACAAACGGAATATGATGAACCTTCTTTTATTATCCCTGCTACTTGATTAGATGAATTCCATTTTATTTTGGTCCATACTGTCTTGGAAACATCAATTCGGCCACATATAAAGTCTGAATTCGATAAATATTCCACAATCTGTAATTGTAAAGCAACCAAGGTAGAGAGTATAGGATCGTATCAGACCAACATGATATCATTACCGATTGATTGCACTAAAACAAGCAAATTACAACAAAAACTCCCAAGACACTGAAAATTGATGGATGAGTGATCAATCTGCATAGCTAACCAGACCTCTCTGCCCGGGTGGAGAGGTTGAGGGAGAAGGGCTAGCTGATGCTGCAGGAGAGATAGGTCTTTCTCTGGTTGAGGATTTCTGTGGCCCAAGACGGGATCTAAGGTCTTGGCTAATTGGCTGCCTCTTTGTAGGGCTCCGGCTAGGGCTACGATGCCTTGGACTTTGGCTCCTACTTCTGTCTCTGAAACGTCTGCGGTACCCATCAGGACTGCGAGAAGTGCTCCTTCTCCTGCGGTTGTACCTATGCAAGAAAACACTCACTTTCAGAGGACTTTCAACAACGCCTTAAAGTTGTTGGTTTCAACTTTCGACCTTGGATCAGAATGATACACTTAACCCAAAACATTATAACAAAAACGAGTCCTAGGCTGTAAACAACTTAATGTAAGTGGCTCTACGTGCTGGTTTAGAGTTATATCGTCTCAAGCCAGAGTCAATATTAAATAAAGTGATAAGAGAGCAAACCTTGGAGGGCTCCTTCTTCTGGGTGGGCTTCTAAAGCGTCCTCTCGGGGAGCGGTCAGAGTAATTCCTGTTGCTCGGATACCTCCAAAAATTCAAAACAAAAGGAGACTTTATTAGTATCCACAGTGCTGTATTTCCTTCTTGTAAGTATCTATAATTTAAGTTACCTATCTCTGTTCCTGTCCTGAAATCCTCTTCTGTCAGGCCAGTGTCGAGAAGGCGAACGCTCAGGAGAAGGCGTACGGTACTTCCGAGCAAAGGAATAGCGTTCTGTGAACCCACGCCCCTTTCGAATGCGCTTGGGTACACCACTTGGAGACGGGCTTCTGGAGGATTTCGCCACAGCTTTCTCTGCTGACTTCTCGCGAGGACTTCTACTTCCATTTACAAGATCTCTCATAGGGCTCGTACTAGGACTTCTACTCCCATGATTTCTCCTAGGAACCGGGCTTATACTCCTGTATAACAAAAGAAAATGGCAAAGTTTGCTAGGGGAAACAAATCTGAACACCGAAATGCAAAAGCAAAGATGGAAAAATAATGCCAGGGAAATAAACCTTGATTTCACTGAGTCAGCCAAGTCTACGCGTTGATCAGCAATATCAGCTTTGGTAGCCTTTCCATTACCTAAGGGTTCATCATCCTTCAGGAATGACTCTGGTTCCTCTCTCAATAAGTTCTTCTCCGCAGGCCTAGAATCAGCAGCATTCACTACAGGCACAGTTGTTGAAAGCTTTCTACCATCTGTTCCAAGAAGGGAGTAAGATTATCATAACTTGAAATCCATTACAGGTGCATTTACCTTTACCTTTCTTTGACTTTCTGGCCTTGTTGTGGCCCACTCTCTCATCATCAGAACTACTACTCATGCTGCTCTCGGTGTCACTTGAACTATCAGCGTTTCTGTAAGGAAATGCAAATAAGATCAAGCAAAACAACAGGAAAATATTAGAGCAAATAACATTAAACTATAGTCAGACCTGCGCCGAGGTTTTCTATCTCGTTGAGCTTTCTTCTTCCCATTTCGTCCACTAAGCTTTCTTTCCCCGCGTCGGCCTTTGTGTCTCTTTGTTGACCTCCTCTTCCTACGCTTACCATCACTGGAAGACCTAGACTCATAAGAGGATGAATTTGTTTCTGATTCAGAATCGGAATCTGAATCAGAACTTGAGCTATATGAATCGGACGAAGAGTATCTTCTTCTCCGCTTTGACTTTTTCTCCTTAGAATCCTTTTTGCGCACTCCCCTTGTTTCAGGATCAGATATGTCACCAGTAGAAAGTCCCTTGCTTGATTTTATTCCTGAAAAAAAAATTAATGTTCCCGTATCATAAATATAGCAGTTCCACACTGAAAGAGCAGAGCTTCATTACCTTTCTCCCAGTCAGCAGACATTTCGCCACAGTCTATTACTTTTACGGAGCTGGTAGGCTTCCCATTACTTGTCCCAACAGTTTCCATTTCCTCGATTACTTCCATTCCCTTCACGACTTTCCCAAATACAACATGCTTCCTACAGTATGATCAAGGAAAATGAGGACCCTTGACAATGAAACCTCCTAAATGCTCTTTACAATAACTTTAATTTCTCAAAACAACCAAATCTAGGAGAAGAGATTACCCATCGAGATGTGGCTGGCGTTTAAAAAGTATAAAAAATTGGGACCCGTTGGTGTTTGGGCCAGAATTTGCCATCGAAAGGACTCCAGCTCCATCATGTTTCAGCTTAAAATTTTCATCTGTCGGGATAACATGGTTAATTGAAATATGTTCTTTCAAAAATACTGAAATATTGGATGGAATTTGTTCAATTCCAGAAAGCTGAAAATGCAGCAAAAGTAATTATACCTGAAAACTTCCCACCGTAGATGCTCTCCCCGCCAGTGCCTGCAAACCAACCAAAGTCCTTACAAATCTGGGCATTATTATCAGGGTCAAGCTAAGTACATCTGTAATAACATTCCAAGAATATCTCTACAAAAGGGCATTACAGTCAGCAGTTCTCCATTCAGAAGCTGTTTCATAGATGAAAATATTCCCTAGTACGCCCTTCCAAAGTGTCACTTTTCATATTATACAAATATATTAACTTGGCTCCATGTATCAATTCCTCAAACTAGTGTATAAGCTATAAACACAAATTAGATTATCTTTACGACCACAGGGTATGCATCACAAAAAATACATGACCGTAAATGATATTGATGTCAGATTATAGACACGGTTTAGAATATAATATAATTCCATGTACAAAGGATAACAGGTCTGAAGAATACCGTTTCCATTTGAAAAATCACCACCCTGCAAGAAAGAGAGACACTGATGAGTCTTCCATCAAATGCGTACAGAATTGATAGGAAAAATTCAAATTTCTTAAAAGATTTCAACCATTGTGAATGAAAGGGCAGCAAAGAAGAAAAAGAAATTGCAAACAAATACGAAGAGCAGAATGCACACATACTTGAGCCATAAATCCTTTAATTACTCGATGGAAAAAGGATCCTTTGAAGTGTAGATGCTTCCCAGTGGTCTTTCCATTGCCCGCCTCACCTGCACAAGGCAAGATATGAGAATAATGAAATGTCTACTTAGACAAGTTTTGCAATGCTGTTTTAAAAAGCAGGAGCGATAGAGATAAAAAAAAATAGTGTTGTGAGAAGCTAAAGGTACCTGTGCAGAGGGCACGAAAGTTCTCAGCTGTCTTGGGGACAACATCAGCAAAAAGCTGGCATCGGAAAGAAAGAAAAAAACTCAGAGGTAGTTCCACAAGGAAAAGTAGGAGGAAACAAAAGAAGATACCTCAATGACAATTCGTTCAACAGGACCCCCAGAAATGGATATATCCATGAACACTTGGGGATTCTTCTTCTTACTCATGGCTACATCCAAAACAAATAACTTATAGGAGGGTCCAAAATCTCGATTGAAAAAACAGATCTATCAAACTTTGTTACTAAAGAAATCTAAAAACCCTAAACCCTAGTGATAAAATATTAGAGTGGATGAATCCAATATAGATGGTTAGTATTCCGTATAAGAGTGAAGAGTGAGGAGGATAAGGCATAATCGAGTGACGAAGAGCCGGAAAATTAGAGAGGTACCTTAGGGATGAATATGAAAAAGAGAAGTTGAAGACGGGAGCTTGGTGTTGTTCGATTGGGATTGCTAATTGCTATGCAGAGGAAGAGGAGTAGTATATGAGTTACTGTGGGAAATCGACGGCTCACTGATCGCCACGCGTCGAACGGAGATGTTTATAACACCATGGGGTCGTGTCACAGGCCCGATGGGCCTCGAAACATAAGAAAAGAAAATGGAAGATGATGATTACTCAGCGGCTGCTACCACGGTGGTGTTCGACCGTCCGATCCCGTTGCTCCGGGGACCAATCCGGGAGGGTGGTGGTGGTGGTTCGTACGTGCTAGCCTTCCGGTCGGTGGATTCATGGGCAGCCGCTTTCAAAAGATGCGAAAGCTCAGTGAGGGAACAGTGCGAGGAAGGTGTCAGAATTGGGTGCGCCGTCTCCGCCTCCAACAACTGTAAGCCGCCGTGGTGGAGAGGCGGTTCTGGTGACATGAGGGAGAGAGAGAAATGCGAGGAGCGGGAGTTCGCCGCATGCCTCGCTGCCGCCAAAGACAAATGCGCGGGATTCGCCAAAGACAAGTGTTCTCGACCGTATTTAGACGCACGAATCGCGGTGAGGTCGAGGGAGGTTGAGGATTTAGTGTGGTTAGCGTCAATGCCCGAGGGAACCACCAGATGGCTTGGTTCACTGGCTCAGGCCAAACGAGTCACGAATCGCAGAGCCAGGGATCTTCTTAGTTGATTCCTCTAATGTCATCATTAATCTCATTTGTGCATTGATTACTCTGTTTTGAATGCATAACATCATATGTTCCGCTATGCCATTTTCATCAACTCCTGCAACTACTCTTGTTTGTTACTCACATAACTACTACTAGTCATTGGTTGGTATGTGTTACCACTCTCAATATAAGCTGCAAAGACTGAGGAGACCTCCTTGTCATATAAGCATATCACGTAGCCAAGAATCCTTATGTATCAATATCTTTGCGCAAAAGCTTTAAAAAATTACCCTTTGGGGAGATTGTACTGGTTGCCACGTCTGGATGTAGTGGAGGTCAACTTAATTTGTTTCTTTATCAAGTCAACTGCCTTACCTGTCACATTGAGGATAAAGATAGGCTCCCATTTCTTGACAATGATAATGGAAAGTGCTGCGAAGTTTCACTCATGCTGCCTTTGTCCAACACGGGTCTCACACGCTGCTCTTTTTTTATAATATTCCTTATACTTTTGTTTTGTATGAAACGGATTTAGATGACTGGGGTTTGTGGAAAACTTGGTTTTGATTCAATCTTATTCATCAAGTGTGCATTTGAGTAACTAGTGTAAATTCAGCTCGTAGCAAACAAGTTGGTGTGGAAGATTCAAAAGCTTTAATCTTCTTTTGCTTCAAATGCTACTCACTAAACTAAAGGGAGAAAAAGCCATATCTTCTTATATTCGTCCTTAGAGACTAAGCATTCAGCAAGTTGGTACACGCACGTTACTGCTGATAATTCTACATTGACGGCTTCGTTCACACCATATTAGATTACTAGATCATACACAGCTGCTTTAACAGAAATTACCAAGACTAGATTAACTCCTTTTTCTGCAAAATGGTTCGAAACCTGAAAGCGCCTCAATAGACAAGTCAAATACAAGTACAAATGTGCTGCCCATGTACTTGTCTAACAATCACCTAACCGGCATGCCTTACAACGTGTCTCCAGTAAATCCCCCACCGCCTAGAAAAATTAAGAGCAGTACAAGTTAATTAGTTGAAAGAGATATAATATTTTAAAACAATTGAAGGCGGCTAACCCAATACGGATATAAATAGTAGCATGTTGCTCATGGTTTCTAGAGAGAAATCATTTCTTGCTAGTCTTGAGTGTCTTACAAGTCATAAAAACTAAAAATTCTCTCCCTCTCTATCTACACACGAAGCATGAGAGACCTCAAGGGCTGTGATTACAGTGCCCTGTTGCTCAACCTTACCACCACTAGCCTCAACAAGGCCCAGAGACGTTGGCGTTTTGCCTATGCTGCCATCTACTCTGTGAGGGCTATGCTCTCTCTCGTTAAGGATATAGTTCCTGGAAGGATTGATCCCAAGGATGCACCCTTCTCTCTCTCCTACACCGCCCTCGAGTCTGGTGATGAAGCAAAGATCAACTCTCTGCCTCTCTCTTACGTTCCTGACATCGATCAGGAACGTCTTGTGGAGATCATGAAGGGTAAGGATTTACAAGGCATCCGGGCGCTGGGTGGCGTGGAGGGTGTCGCCGCTTCCCTTAGGACAAACGCCACCAAAGGAATCCATGGGAATGAGCAAGAAGTCAGTAGACGGCGTGACCTCTTTGGCTCTAATACCTACCACAAGCCACCGCCTAAAGGACTTCTCTTCTTTGTGTATGAAGCTTTCAAAGACATAACCATATTGATCTTGTTGGCCTGCGCCACTCTCTCCCTTGGATTTGGTATAAAAGAACACGGCATCAAAGAAGGCTGGTATGAAGGCGGAAGCATCTTTGTAGCAGTCTTCTTGGTCATAGTTGTCTCTGCTCTCAGCAACTTCAGACAGGAGAGACAGTTCGACAAGCTTTCCAAGATAAGCAATAATATCAAGGTGGAAGTCCTCCGGGACAGCAGGCGTCAACATATCTCCATCTTTGATGTCGTTGTTGGTGATGTTGTCTTCTTGAAGATCGGAGATCAGATTCCAGCCGATGGTCTGTTCTTAGATGGCCATTCACTTCAGGTGGACGAGTCTAGTATGACCGGAGAGAGTGACCATCTTGAAGTCGATCACAAGGATAATCCCTTCTTGTTCTCTGGGACAAAGATAGTCGACGGGTTTGCTCAGATGCTGGTTGTCTCCGTGGGTATGAGCACAACCTGGGGGCAGACGATGAGCTCCATAAACCAAGATTCCAGCGAGAGAACACCTTTGCAGGTCCGTCTTGACACATTGACCTCCACCATCGGAAAAGTTGGTCTTACGGTGGCTGCACTTGTCCTGGTAGTTTTGTTAGTCCGTTACTTCACAGGGAACACAGAGAAAAATGGTGTAAGAGAATACAACGGGAGCAAAACACCTGTTGACACTGTCGTGAATTCTGTTGTACGAATCGTGTCAGCTGCAGTCACCATTGTTGTAGTGGCTATCCCAGAAGGCTTGCCATTGGCCGTGACTCTGACACTTGCTTACTCCATGAAGAGAATGATGTCTGATCAAGCTATGGTCAGAAAACTCTCGGCGTGTGAGACAATGGGCTCGGCAACAGTGATATGCACAGACAAAACAGGCACTTTAACACTGAACGAGATGAAGGTAACCAAGTTTTGGCTTGGCCAAGAGTCAATCCATGAAGACTCTACCAAAATGATCTCATCTGATGTTCTCGATCTGCTTTACCAAGGCACCGGTCTGAACACCACTGGAAGTGTCTGTGTCTCAGATTCAGGGCCAATGCCTGAGTTCTCGGGCAGTCCAACAGAGAAGGCTCTCTTGTCTTGGGCTGTGCATAATCTGGGTATGGATATGGAGTCAGTGAAGCAAAAACACGACGTTCTCCGCGTTGAAACCTTCAATTCAGCAAAGAAACGAAGCGGAGTTTTAATTCGGAGAAAATCTGACAATACAGTCCATGTACACTGGAAAGGAGCCGCTGAAATGGTCCTGGCTATGTGCTCTCACTACTACACAAGCACTGGGTCCATTGACTTAATGGACTCCACCGCAAAGAGCAGAATTCAGGCAATAATCCAGGGTATGGCAGCCAGTAGCCTCAGATGCATAGCTTTCGCCCATAAAGTATCATCAAATGAGTCGGGATTAGTTGAAGATGGCTTGAACTTGATGGGAATAGTAGGTCTGAAAGATCCATGTCGACCTGGTGTCTCAAAAGCTGTTGAAACTTGCAAACTTGCAGGGGTCACCATCAAGATGATAACTGGAGATAATGTTTTCACTGCAAAAGCGATAGCTTTCGAATGTGGCATCCTCGACCACAATGACAAAAATGAAGAGGAGGCTGTCATTGAAGGTGTTCAGTTCAGAAATTATACCGACGAAGAGAGACTGCAGAAAGTTGAGAAGATCCGGGTCATGGCAAGGTCGTCTCCCTCTGACAAGCTTCTAATGGTCAAGTGTCTCAGACTTAAAGGTCATGTGGTAGCGGTCACAGGGGATGGCACCAATGATGCACCTGCACTAAAAGAGGCAGATATTGGACTCTCTATGGGAATTCAGGGCACTGAAGTGGCAAAAGAAAGCTCGGACATTGTCATCCTAGATGATAACTTCACATCAGTTGCTACAGTCTTAAAATGGGGAAGGTGTGTCTACAACAATATCCAGAAATTCATTCAGTTTCAGCTGACAGTGAATGTGGCAGCTCTTGTGATCAATTTCATTGCAGCAATTTCAGCCGGTGAGGTCCCTTTGACAGCAGTTCAATTGCTGTGGGTAAACCTCATCATGGACACTCTGGGAGCTCTAGCTCTTGCTACAGAGCGACCCACTAACGAGCTCTTGAAGCGAAAGCCAGTTGGCCGAACCGAGGCCCTAATAACAAATGTCATGTGGAGGAATCTCTTGGTTCAGTCATTATATCAAATAGCCGTACTCTTGATCTTACAGTTCAAGGGTATGTCTATATTCAACGTGCGGAAGGAAGTGAAAAACACGCTCATATTCAACACTTTCGTGCTCTGCCAAGTTTTCAATGAATTTAATGCAAGGGAGATGGAGAAGAAAAATGTGTTCAAAGGAATCCACAGAAACAGGTTGTTCATTGGAATCATAGCGATTACTATCTTGCTTCAAGTCATTATGGTAGAATTCCTAAAGAATTTTGCAGATACAGTAAGACTTAATGGGTGGCAATGGGGAACGTGCATAGCAATTGCATCTCTTTCATGGCCAATCGGCTTCTTCACCAAATTCATACCTGTTTCAGAGACACCATTCCTCAGTTACTTTAAGAATCCAAGATCCTTATTCAAGAGTTCAAGAAACCCATCTCTCAAGAAGCCTTGAGCAGTCATCATTGATACAGTTTCTTTAGGGATGGGCGGATGATTGATCATCACGAGCACAGAGTAGGAGCCTTCTGAAAAGAATTTTACAAGCAGTTCTCAGTTTCCTTGAATGATCAAAAGATTCAAATCCATAAGGTGAAAAATTACCTGATGAAACCTTGATGGGTATAAATCTTTGCTCACCAAGGATGCTTTTCATCAAAAGAGTCAATGACACGAAGTTCTTTAACCGACTTCTAAGTTCATTCAAGCTGCTACAGAAGGTGGCTTTCAGTTCATTTCTGTAGAAACATAAAACGACATTATCATGTTAGTGTGGAAGATATGTTGATGGCGAGGGAAAAACAATTGTGTGAGTTTGAGATATAGCCAATGGTGAATGCTAAGACTAACTTTGGTCTATCTACTGTATAGTCACAAGGGTGAATTACACTGTTTGTACATTTTAACAGCTAACTAAGTGTGCTAGAAGTTTTGTCTTGAAATAAGGTTACTTTTTGCTGGGAATAATAGTGTCTTGTAATGTTTGGTCTTGTATAGTTCTTTGAAACACTAAGACATAATGCACCTTTGATAGATTCTATAGCGCCAAAAAAACAAAATAATAGAAAATGAAGAGGGTGAGAAAGCAGGGAAAAACGGAGAACACTTACAGCGGCATGTCGTGCGTTCGGGACTTTCACTTTCTTTCAATCAGCACGTCAAATATTTTATCAGTGGATGGTCCTAAACCAGGAAGGAGTGAGGCTGTCCGAGCATGACCTAACTTAGGTTTAAGCTATATGTTTTCCATATTCATCTCTCAACCAAAGATAGATCATGCTGGCAGCTTCACTTCTTCCCTCGTGGACTTGTCTTCAAGATACCTGAGCAAAAATATGGGCAAATTTTACATATTTGAAGGAATAACTATAAAAGAGAAGAAGATAGAAAAATTTTGGTCAAGTAAGAAGTTGAAACGTGGTGAAATTAGGTGCTGGCAATGAAAGAGAATACAGGAAGTAAACAGGATATGACACTTAAAGAGAGGAGAGAGAGATGATGCTTTGTGGTTACAGACTTTACAGATATTTATACAAGAGATGAGAGACGAGTCGAGGGACAGATGTTAAAAATTTAAAGAGATGGTTGGGTGAAAAGGGGAGAGAGAGACCGCGAATTAAAGAAGCCCGAAACAGTAAATTAAAAGAAGCATCATAATGCATACAGCTAAGAGAGGAAGAAGAGAGAAAGAGACAAAAACCATAGGGCTATGAAGAGATTAGAGCCTCGGCCCTGCATACCTATACTTCCACCACCTGTGACCCTAAATACACTCCTTTATTGTGAAACATCTCTTTCTTGCTCTAATCTCTCTCTCACGTACACACAGTGTTGTACCTTATTTAAATCTTGACCGTTTCCTCTGTATTGCTTGAAGAAGCTTTCACCAATGCCCATGCTTAGTTTGACTCCATGTAACTAAAAGACCCCATCTTTGGGGTTTGCATTAAACACCCACCCTTCTATGTTTCTGCTCTTCCTGCATTAAGTATCCCACAAAATAAGCCATCATTCTCTTAAACCACGCATATACAAGAGTAAAAAATAAACAGTAGAGGTCTGTGAAGTGGGTTTGAATGCAGGTGAATACCGTATATGAAAAATTCAGTCACGGGTTTGGTAGGTGTGGGATAAATAGCCAATATAATCACAAAGAGAAAAGAGAGATGAGTGTCTCGGAGACATTTACTCTCAAAGTGCTTGCAAGGTCGCTGCTGAACAGCCTAGTTTGACGACTCTATCACTAGCTTGATGTCTAGGCCTCTGCTTCCTGCTTTTAGATGCTGACGTGCCTTTACTTTTTTCCTCTTTTTCAATGTCTCCATCTTCTGACTTACTTTGAATTCTCTTGCAATCCCTCTCTTTCCCGCCATCTTTGCTTCCTATATTGCTATGGGTTCAAAACAAAGACGGATCTTGTGAAGCCGAATGACATAATAATATTGGTCTGAATCAATGAATATATGATGCTTTCGTCACCAAGAATCTCCGCAAGAACACTGTCCATTTTCAAAATGATGAAATCTATTGGCATCCCTCATCACAAGATCTCGTCTGAATAACTTAGAGACCAGCTTACAGAAAGTATGGCAATCACTACAGACACGTAAATTTTTGGTGATCCGAATACAGCTCTGGTCAGGTATTCTGAGCAGACCATAAGCAATTGCTAGCCTCTCACTGTGTCCGTGCAGCATCTGAACCTTCTCCCCTTCATCGACATTATGCAGAACAAACTTTGTATTGGCTAAATAACCTGCTTCCCTCTCCAACTTCCTAGTAACTTCGGACAACTTCTCATATATCTCTTTGGTCTCTGGATGAGACTTGTCTCTTGCTGTAAATCTATGAACCTTGCCGTCGATCTCAATCCAACTACATCCAGGGTTTTTCTTCAATCCGCTTGCTTTCATTTTTGCCCTCACGTTTTCGACATCACTCCATCTTCTCTGTTCAGCAAAAAAATTAGATACAAGCACAAGGTTTCCCGGATTCTTAGGTTCTAGCTCAAGGAGTCTCTGAGCTGCTATTTCTCCAATTTCTTTCTCTGAATGAGATAAGCATGCTGCAAGGAGTGCACACCACACTTCTGTTGTCGGTTTTGTCTTCATCATTTTAACAAATTCAAAGGCTTCCAACACACGATTTGCACGACCAAGCATGTCAACCAGACACACGTAATGTTCAGGCCATGGTTCCAGTTTATATTCATGTTCCATGATCTTGAGAAACCCTCTACCCTCGCCAAGCAGACCTCCATGGCTGCATGCATAAAGAAGTGCCAGAAATGAAATGTGATCAGGCAAGATGTTTTCATGCCTCATTTTGTTGAACAACTCAACAGATACTTTTCCACAGCCGTGCATTCCATATGCATTGATCATACTTGTATAGTGCTGTACACCTTTCCTTTCTACCCGGTCGAACACAGCCTTTGCACTTTGTAAATCGCCACAGCATGCATACATGTCAACAACTGCAACTGCGATGGACCCCTCTAGGGAAAACCCCTTCCGCAGTAAGTAGCAGTGAATTTCTCTCCCTTTCTTCAGGACAGATAAACCTGCTGCAGCAGACAGTACACTCAACAATGCTACAGAATCAGCTGCCAAACCAGATTCAACCATGCGTTTAAAAAGTTCAATAGCCCCGTTTTTGTTACCATTATGAGCATTAGAAGAAATCATGCTTGTCCAAGAGACAACATCTTTATCTTTAATTGATTTAAATATTTGAGAAGCATAACCCATGTCCCTAGATTTTCCGTAAATATCAACCAACTCATTCTGTATCACAGTATCAAGTAAACCTTTTCTCAAGACGTGACAATGAATTTCTTTGGCGATGAGCATGGATTTTAGCACACTACAAGCTCGAAGAATGCTTCCCAGCATCATTTCATCAATCTCCATCCTTGTCTTACTAACATTCCGGAAGAGATCTAAGGCCTCTACATGACAATCATTCTGAGCATAACCTGCAATGACTGTAGTCCATGATATAAGGTCTTTTTCACGCATCATAAGAAATGCACGACCCATATAACCTGTGAGGTTGCACTTTGAATACATGTCTATCAAGGTGTTCCCAACCTGCAAATTAGAATCCCAGCCATGTTTAATCACGTAGGCATGCAATTCTGTTCCTACCAAAAGATTTCTTAATTTTCCTGATGCTGCAATGACACTGGTCACTGAAACCTCGTCGGGTTTGTGGCCAGCAGCGATCATTTCACAAAAGAAATATAAGGCCTCCTTGTACATGGAATTCTGAACATATCCCTTAATCAGAGAGTTCCATGACACAACATCATCGTTGTCCATCTGATGAAGGATCCTTCCTGCCTCGATCATTCTACCACACCTTGCATACATTGCAATCAAGGCGTTGCGCACATATACTTCAAAAGAATGAGTCGATTTCAGGATAGCTGCGTGAATCTCTTTCCCTAGCTTTGCATATGACAAATCTTCACAGGCTGTGAGAGCTGAAACGATACTGTAGCTGTTGGAGGCAGGACCAGTCATCTGCATTTCTCTAAATAATTGCAAAGTCTCCAAATATCTCCCAGAGGTGGAATATGAAGACATAATAGAATTCCAGAGAACAACATCTCCTTTCTCTTCAGATCCGTCAAACAGACGCCTTGCTGCGCTTAGGTCATCATTCTTAGCATACATGGAAACCAATGCATTGACAATAAAATCTGTTGAGGTGTAGCCAAGCTTAATGAGCAGACAATGAAGCTGAGTCCCAGTGCGGATATCTCTAAGTTTGGCGCAGGCTTTAAGCAAAACAGGAAATGAGTAAAGATGGACAGGAACGGCTTCAACCCGCATTTTCCGGTAAACAGAAAGAGCTGAGGCAGGTTCCCCATTCAAAACATAGGCCCCAATGATGGCATTCCATGCAAAAGTCGTTCTCTCAGGCATTTCGTCAAACACTTTCTCTGCATCATCCAAAAACCCACACTTACCGTACATAAAGACAAGCTTACCGGCCAATAATTCAGATTCAATAGCGGGGAGAGTCTTGAAAACGCGGGAATGCAGCTGTCGACCTTGAGAGATAGCTCTGGTTTTACCACAAAGCTCGAGAACGTAGGCATAAGCTTCGATTGGAGAGTCATCGTCCAGGCGTTGAAAAGCTTCCTTAAGGCCTCCATGGAAACAAGTGAGGTTCGAAAAAGGGACTCGGACGAGGTAAGTGAGAGACGAGTTTGTCCGAATTCGGCTCAGCTTGGGACGGCATAATGGTAATGTCGAGATACAGATACAATATGGACGAAACGTTGTACACGGAATCGCCATGACATTACAAGAGACGGGCAAGTTTTTGGTGAGTGGTCTCATTTTACTCTTACAACCTAGAAACTAACCGCGTTAGCATAGCCATCGTCCGTTCATCACCAGGTGGTGATTTCGAATTATCTCTGCTTTCTTTCGTTTTTCTCGTCAGTTTTGAAATGGGCCAGGCCCATATTCAACAAGAGAGACACTTTTTGGACTCTGAATATGTAGTCCATCTGCTACCGGCCTATTATTGTTTTTCCTTATTTTCTTTATCATTCTTGGACCAACAAATGATCATTTTAAACTTTAGTATAGAATATTTAGCTTAGTATTAAGTTTAATGAACAATACTATAAGCCATCCTGTTTTTTAAGAATATCACTAAAATTTTAATATGTTCATTTTGTCACCATTTCAAGTATCTTTTATAATTTCTGTGAAAAGATTTGGTGAAACGATATGTTAAATGTATTATATTAAGCGGGAAATGAGACAAGAGGGAGGCAACGACCGAATCAGATAATATTTGTTTACAACGCGTAAACCAAATATATCCTATTCAAACAGTTGGCAGGAATCAGATACACAATAGTTTATTCAAAAGTTAGTTGAATTCATATATGCATTATTCGAGAAGACGACGCAGGTTTTGAGCTCACATAATGGCATAAAGTAATGGAGACGGTGTGGCTCGCACGTCATGGCGACTGTCTTATGCTAATCATGCGTTGATTATTTTTTTCAATTTACATACGTCTGTTAAGTGTTAAGGTGACGAAACCAAAGTCAACGAGCATTTGCACTACATATATCTCCCACCACGCTTCATTTTCCATTCAACTTAGAAAGGTTCAGCAAAAACAAGCAAAGAAGCAATATACAATGGCGAAGACCATCAACATGTCTGCTATTCTCCTTCTGATCTTATTGGTTTCAACAGGTACACATCCAATTAGTTTTAATGAATAAACTTATCGAGAAAGGATTATTATTGTAACTGATATTTGCATATATATATAGGAACAATGGAGAAAGGAGAAGCTCAAGCGCCTGCAGGGTGTAAGTGGGAGTGCAAGCAACTACCAAACTTCAAGTGTTGGATGGGTAAAATGGGACAAAACCTCTGTAACGACGTCTGCAAGAACGAAGGAGCCTCTCAAGGTCTCTGCATCACGGACGCCTCCACTAATTCCCACCATTGCCTCTGTCGCAAGGCCGGCTGCTAAATAAACCCTATCATTTCGTTTATGTGGAAGAAGAAAAAACAATATGGGTCTTTGTTTTTCATGGTTTTGTTTGGTGTGCTATGAATTATGGTTTTCATGTGAGTGTTAAAACAAAACAAAATAAAAAAACGGCGTGATGCATACAGCATGTTGGAATAAGTCTACAAAGACTAAGTCAGTACTAGCCTAGTTATGGTTCAGTTGAATAAGGCGATAGTTTAGGAGCAAAGCCAAATTTGAATTAGCTCAGTCTTCTTTCAGTTTCTTTCGGTATTTGTGGTTGTAAGGCTATTTAAGCCAAAGCTTGTTTTTCAGTAATAATAATCAGAGAATACATTCTAAGTGCGATTCTTGATTCACATTTGGTATCAGAGCAAAACACGAGTGTGAGAGAGATGGCTGCTGAATCAAGCAATTTTGGTACACCATGCGTGCCAAAATTCGATGGGGATTATGATCATTGGAGTCTTCTCATGGAAAATCTGTTACGCTCCAAGGAATATTGGGGTGTGGTTGAATCCGGGTACAAAGAACCTGGAGCTGGTGAGGTGCTGTCAGCGGCACAACAAAAGGCGTTGGATGAAGCCAAGCTTAAAGACTTGAAGGCAAAGAACTATCTTTTTCAATCTATCGACAGA
>OVAP01000610.1:2708-32256 GCA_900406295.1 Aurinia saxatilis
AAAATCTCAGTATCTCGATGTAATTTCTTTATATTTAGTATTGGTATTAGTGTTACTCAAGTCTGGGAGAGAGTAGTGAATATTTCTGTTCAAGCGTGGATTGGGCAAGCATCGAATGGAAAGTGAGTCTAGAACTTTTGAAGGCATTGAGATCAGAAGGAGAGACAAGCTATAAAAATGACATCGGCTTCGTAACAAGGCTGTGGGTTTATTTGGATGCTAAGGAAGTCTTTGGAGAAGTACAAGGCGGTCAAATTTTGGATTAGTCGAGCAAGTGTGTGGGTTACTAAGTTGGTTAAGATCATTCCAATCCTCCAAGCAAGGTGAGTTTTATATTTTCAAACCTCTTTCACAGCTTAGTCTATGTTTTGCTTGAGGGCAAGCAAAGGCTAAGTCTGGGGGAGTTGATATATCTCATATTTTGCCGGTTTTTATCATGATAAACTTATACTTATATTTATTTTAGAGTCTATATTACTATTTTAGAGTCCAAAAGAGTCATTTTAGGTGCATGGACGAGTTTTGGAGTTTTGGAAGGATCTAGAAGATTTATGGAGCAAAAAGCTTGGAGAGGCGAAAAAGGAAACGAAGAGAAATGGAATATTCAGATGGGAGTGTCGATCGACACCACCCTGGTGTCGATCGACACCTTACAGATATTCAGCCACTTTCCATAAATTTCGAGACCAAAATTTTTCCCTAATTTCTTATGCTAATTCCTTACACCTAAAATAAATTCTGAACATTATATATACTTTTCTACAACCATTGTTTAGGCATATACAATTTTCTTAATCTCTTAGAGTTTTGTAAGAGAGAAGATTTCTCTAAACCCTTTTCTTTTCTATTAGAGTATTATGCTCATTTGAATTCATAGGATTTCTCAGCGAGAGTTGGCTGTTATAGAGTTTAAATTAGGTTAGTAGATCTCAGCGAGAGTTGAGTTTGCTAGATAGATTGATTCAAGTTCAAGAGTTAAAGGTTTCATAAGTTTTGTACGTAGGGTGTCGATCCACACCACATCAGTGTCGATCGACACTGTCCGTAGCTTTGGTCAGAATTGATTCTCAGTTCAAGTTCCCAAGCCTAACGTTTGTTTAAATTGATAAAAACCCTTCTAAAAATCACTTAGTGTCTGATTACAGTAGAAAAACCTTAAAACCAATTGCTTGCATTTATTTAGAATTTATTTAAATTAGTTTCATATTTATTTCGGTCTTTGTGGGATTTGATCCTTAAGTACTATAGCTGATAGTTGTTGTGCACTTGCAGTTAAATCAAGATAAATTAGCTTTTCTCTTCTTCTTGGATCTGGACGAATGCTTGTCACTGTCTGTCTTTCCGGTGGATTTATCTAAACCACTTGGGTTTACTTTCTTAATATAAGATTTAGTAGACTCAATATTAATAGTACAACTTGAAGAGAACTTAGGCTATTTCATATTAATAGTACAAATATGGGATTTTTCGCCTCGCTATACCATATTTGTTCAAGCAGTTCAGGATCCAACAATTCTTCAAAATTTTCCCTCATTTAGCCAACACCCTGGAATGGTTGGATCATGAGCTGCTCGAACAATATGCACATGGTGTGGGTGATATGTATATCACTTTTAACTTAAAACAACATGCGTATTTGGTCTCTAAGTTTGAATGTACGCAACTGAACTACATGGACTAACAAAAGTTCTGTAATAACACTTTGGTTAAATTCAATTTTAAAGTACTATAGGTTTTAGAAAGTGTGGATATGATCAGAAAGGAGAACATAAAAGAAAAAAAAGGATTCTTAAGACTAGAAGACTAGCCTTTAATTCCTTAAAGTTCCATTTATCTTTAATGGTGTTGTGGTTCACCTGGAACTGGCTAAATCCAATCGGAAGAGAGTTCCTGATGAATTGAACCAAAAATCATGCACCTCCATTCCCAAAGTCGTTAGCCTTGCTGCCAAGGTAGACATGTTTGTCATATGATCATGGATTGGATGAGACCAGTCGAACTTTTTTGTAGTAAGCTCACTACTCACGCGAATTCCCTAATTTCCTTTGTCTTATACATAGATGGCTTTATACTTTCTGCCATCGCGATCCTCACGATGTTCAAATTCAACCTATTAGATTGCTCCCAAGTCTCATGTTGATACTTTTCAGTTTTGGGGCTATCTACCATAATGGTTGTAAGTTCCTCATCCGTTAGGATTGCATGGTCCAGTGACATTGCCCCTAGTGTAAACCGGATATGGTTGGAACGTTCCTCATTATTCAGGCTTCAGCCTACAGAACTTCATGACAGAGTTAGCGGATGCAAACAAATTTGATACACGGTGCAAGCATTTATTTATGCTTACCGTTAAGGCTTTAAGGTTTTAATTCAGATTACTAAGAGGAGCATGTATTTAAGTAACTTTTGTGCAATATCTAAACACAAGCACTTTAAGTGATGCTAAATTTATACTTTTATAATTAATCAAATCACAAAATTCAAATAAGTATGTTACCTTTGGGTATACATACTATTGTTTCCTTTGGGTATACATACTATTGACTATAGTGTGAAATGATTAATCATTTTCATATTACTAGCTATATCTAATGATCCACCTTTGGGTGATCTTTTAAGACAAACCTGATAAAATAATTGATCAACCAAACTTTTATGTCAATTTTAGCATCTCTTTTGTCGTGATCAATTATTAAATTTTTAACATTCGATGTTTATATGTAAAATAACAAGGCCACTTTGATGACTAACATGTTATATATAATATAAACATGAAAAATTCTGATTGATAAAGCTATACTTATATTATTTTAATATTTCATAACATAATCAAACCCTAAATATGCAGCGGAAGTACTTATACACATCACACATATCTATGTTTTCTATATATGTGTATGCGTGATAAAAATAAAATAAAATCATGCGTTGATAGGAATTCACAAGACGTTATACTTACAGAAATCATGCAAGAATTAATTTCTAATTTATTAGTCATCTAACGATTATGAATTCACTTAAACCATTTGACACTAATGAATCCTTTTGTCACGCTGACTGAAAGAATCACCATGTGCACATATATGAACAGTCGTGACTCTTCTAGATTCGGTGTGGCTAACCACACACAACTATAGCAAAACCCTAAGGCATCATCATGCGTAATCAAACCAATAGACAAATCATTATAACTGATTCTTTTAAGTGGTGATCATACAACAACTTCATCGTCCGCACGTTTACTAATGATTCCAAATCGCCGAAGATAATAACACATAATTATTAAAAACTCAGAATCTATGATTAAGCAAACATTCATTTATGATGCTGTAAGATTAATTGTCGTGAATTAAATAAATCTAGATTGGCTCAGATACCACATGTAAACTAGTTCATTAATAATTTTTCTAGGAAGAAGAAAGAGACTCTAACCTTGATCCGTGCTTTGATCGGCCTAGTTTCGAACCGATTCATCAATTGATTTTCTCCTCCATTTGACCTCATTTTCTCAAGCCTTTGATGTAGCAAGAATGATCAAAAGTCTATATTTTTCTCACATTTTCTTCAAGCCATACCTACAATGAATGGAACTAGTTGTTAAATTGATTTAGTTTAACTCTTAGTTCTACACCACACACACATGGATAAGTATAAAAATTTAATGATAATTATCTGTATAATTCCATGAAATAGAAACGTATATCTATTAAGAAGGTAATAAGGAAAAAAAAAATCTAACGAAAGGGGGAAAAAAAATTTAAAAAGAAAGAAAATGAAGGGAGAAAAAAAGTTTTGCAAAGACAGAAAATCTAAGTTTCCCTTTCTCATGAATTTTATTATATTCCAATTAAATATCGTAGCTTCAATTTCTGACAGTAAGAGAGATAAAAAAAAAGCCAAACAAATCCTCTAAAGATATCGTTGAGAGGAACTTGGTAGATACGTCTTGAGAGAAACCAAAGTAAGTGGATCTGACCCGAATGAGTAGAGACAAGGAGCATTGCACACTACTCCGGGTGAAGCTAAGTCTCCATTGAAGACTCAACCACTAATCGAAACCGGGTTGAATCCATCAACAATTTGAAGCAGAGAAGAACATGCAAAATATAATAAAGTAAACCGAAACTATAATTTATGCCTAATCCCAGACGAAAAATTGTACCTAGGAAGAACAAGTCTTGATCAAAGAAGACAAAAGAAGAAAGGAATGGAAATTGAAAAAGGAAGTGTACCTGACTATCATAAGGCTAGGGAATGGGATCTGAGTGGAGAAGACGATGAGAAGAAGAGAGAGGCGCGAGAGATTTTGGGAGGACACAGTGACAGCTATAGGACAAGTTTGTTAAAAATATTTTTAATTAAAAATTATTAATTCGTAACTAGGAAAAAGGAGAAAATATCATTTTAATTTTCAAACATAACCCTACATTAATATTCTCATCAAAATACATGTGGATCCTTGACACCATCTTCATATGTTACATTCTTATGAAAGCCATTTTAGCAAGATGGTTACATCGTCGTATGCTCCATTTTTTTTAATTTTTAGTTAGCAATATGAGAGATTTCATTAAGAAGATACTCGTCCCACGGATATGGGTGTATCCAAAATCATCATTTGTAAAGAATTATGTATGAGAATAATGAACTCTATAAGTGTTTTTATATGAGTGTTATACGTTTCACAACATTATCTAATCTATAAATATATTTATATTACACCATAATAAAGATATAAGATAAATTAATATTTAATAACTATGATCATTCAAAAATCCAGAATGATTTACAATAAGTTTGGAAACTATTAACGACATTGGTAAGATAGTAAAACCAAAAGAAAGTAGACACATGCACGACCAAATATTGATGGGAATGGATATGATTGTCATTGTTTGTTTCATTGAAATTTACAGTAGTCTTGGACAAATTCTTCTTACGTTTGCTGGTTGAAAAAGGTTTATGATATGTTCATCATTAACCAATTGCTTAGATACATACATAGTTGTCGATTCTCTCAATATGAAATTCATTTATCCTTTCTTGTGTAAGATCCAACGACCAGTTACTGTCTTTTCTTCTAGGATATTCATTTAAGGGACATAAATATTCACACCACTTTGCACACACATAAGAACATTTAATTAATTTTCATCGATATGGTTAACTATATGAATGAAAGGTTGGCTATATATGTATATGGTTAATTATTAGATCACATAACGTACACCAGTCAATTGTTCTTGTGCATCTCATATACATTTGAAATCCTAATTTATATGGCAAAACAAAACTAACTTTTGAGTTTAGGTTAGAAACATTCTACGTTTTAATAATCAGATAATTTCAAAATTCATTTATTAAGCCATTTGTATTCCAATTCTAGTCAACTCTAAAATCTCTTTTAAGTATCTTCAGAATGTTGGAAACAAATATTTAGTTAAGGAAAAACAACTCTAAAATCAGATCCCAAAATTGAAAGAAGAAATCCCTAAATTAGGTCAAAAGCTCCATATTGTATAATAGAAAGAAGTTTCAGTTTTTTTTTTACAATGAGGTGTTTTCCCCAGTAGTTTATGTGGTGACGATCCTATTAATATGGGTTATGAAGAATAGTGTGAATTTGATCTATTGCTAGTGTCCCTGTTTGGTTGAAGAATAAATCATGAATGAAATTGGGCGTAATGGACGAGATTTTCAACAAGGAATCTTAAACTGAAGTGAAAATTCGTCAACCTAGATGATTAATTATATCACAATCAATGATTAAAGACATGAAATAGAATATGGTGAAAGCCTTTACTAATTCTGAGAAGCGAGTAGTGAAAACCAAACAGGCTTGTTGCTTTCTTCAACATTTTTTCCTGCTTACTTGTTGATTCCTTCAATTTTGTTTTATACTTCTGTATAAAAGGCCATTTGTGGTGTACTAGCTGAGTTATTCTTCATATCATTTTGGGATCTCAAACCCGTAGGAGATTAACTTTTTCCTTTCCCTTTCTCGCCACAGATTTTCCTTCCATCACCTTTTGAGCAAGGGACACTTTCATGCTTCACTTAACCTTTATTTTTTGGTTTCTCCCCAGATTTCTCCTGCATGCCAATTGTAACTATGGAGATAGTCTTCTTATTTCTTCTTTCCATTATTCTTTGGTTTCTCACCATAGTCTTCCTCTATATCATCATCAAAGCTAATAAGGATATGTCTTTTTCTGCTCACTCCTTTGATTTTCCTGTTCTAGTTATTGTTGGCTCAACGATAACTGGTTTCTCGTTTCTCTTCAGTGGTTTGACTCCCTTAACAGTAGTACTCAAGGACATACATTTATCAGTTAAATTTTGAAGCTCTTCATTATCACTCTTTGCGTTGCTATCCTTTTGCATGAATCCTTCTGATTCCCCTTCTCTAGCATGTGACGCAGCATTTTGGCTCATTAAGATCACCTAAAACAATGAAAAATGTTTTTATAAGTTTTTCTAACCATTTTATTTCCCTTTAGATGTTAAAAAAATACTGAAACAATTTTCAATTTCCTGATGAAGTTCCAAGTTAAAAACATTTCTGTTAGACCTTAGATTTTTTTTTTGAACGTCTCCTAACCCTTTTTGTCGGTGCAGACGATGTATTGATCTTAGGAGAAACTTCCACTCTCTCGCCAAGCTTCGTTGCTTCAAGCATATTGGGTTCCAATGGGACATCCTGATTTGACTTAGGTAAGGATGGTACTCTATATAAAGAGGCCATGAGTAAAGATAGAAGTTTTCTTCTTTTTAGAATATTGTTGCAAAGCAGCTGCATTAGTTTCAGTTGCTGCCTTTATACTTTCAGTCTTAGGCTTTGGTTTGAAGATTCGTTTCCTTAAAACTTCCCAACAGTTATCCTTTAGGATTTTAGATAACTCATTTTTATGTCAATCCATAAAATCTACATACAAGCAGACGTAGATGCAAATGTTAAAAAGAAGAAGAATACACATATAATAAAAGGAAGTTTACCTGAGTTTATCGAGAGGAGCAACACCAAAATGCACATGGAAGACTGCACAAGTTCTAGATTCTCTTGTATTAATTTATCATTTAGGTTTTTATGATATCATAGTCAATGATTAAATACATAAATGGTGAAAGCCTTTACTGAATTTGAGAAGCGAGTAGTAAAGGCTTTCACCACATTAATTTTCATGTATTTAATCAGTGGTAGTGATATTATCAAATATTAAACGATAAGTTAATAAAAGAAAATCTAAAAACTTGCCATGTTTGCTATGTGCATCTTGGTGCTGCGCCTCTCGATAAACTAAGATAAACTCACCTTTTATAGATGTGTTTTTTTCTCTTTTTTTATCATTTGCGTCTATATCTGCATGTATATAGATTTTATGAATTGACATAAATATGAGATACGTAAATGCATGAACGATAAATGTTGCAAAGGTTTTAAGGAAACGGATCTTCAAACCAAAGCCAAAGACAAAGCATACAGGCTGCAACTGAAACTATTGCACCGGCTTTGCAACAATACTCTAAAAGAAGGAAAAACCTTTATCTTTACTCTAGACCTCTTCATATATAGTACAATCCTGACCTAAGTCAAATAATGATGTCCCATTGGAACCTAATATACTTGAAGAAACGAAGGTTGGCGAGAGAGTGGAAGTTGCTCCTAAGATCAGTACATCATCTACACCGAAAAAGGTTAGGAGACGTTCCAGAAAAAAATCTAAGGCCTAACAGAAAGTTTTTTTGGATTGGAACTTCATAGCGAAAGTGAAAATGGTTTCAGTATTCTTCTTAACATCGAAAGGGAAATAAAATGATTAGCAAAACTTATAAAATCATTTTTCATTGTTTTAGGTGATCTTAGTGAGATGAAATGCTGCATCACGTGCTGGAGAAGGGGAATCTGAAGGATACATGCAAAAGGATAGCAACGCAGAGAGTGATAATGAAGAGCTCCAAGGTTTAAATGATAAATGTAAGTCCTTGAGTACAACTGATAAGGAAGTTACACCACTGAAGAGAAACGATAAATCAGTGATCATTGAGCCATCAATAACTAGAAAAGGAAAATCAGAGGAATGTGCTGAAAAAGCCATATCCTTATTAGCTGTGATGTTGACACCAAGGAAGACTATGGTGACAAGCCAAGGAACAATGGTAAGGAGAAAGAAGAAGACTATCTCCATAGTTAGAATTGGCATGCAGGAGAAATCTCTGGGGAGAAACCAAAGAATAAAGGTAAAGTGAAGCAAGAAAATGTCCTTAGCTCAAAAGGTGATGTGGAAGGAAAATCTGTGGCGTGAAAAGGAAAGGAAAAAGTTACTCTCCTACGGGTTTGAAATCCCGAAAGGGTATGAAGAATAACTCAGCTAGTACACCACAAATGGCCTTTTGTAAGGAAGTAGAAAACAAAATTGAAGGAAGCAACAAGGAATCATGAAAAAAGGATGAAGAAAGCAACAAGCCTGTTTGGTTTTCACTACTCGCTTCTCAAAATTAGTAGAGGCTTTCACCATATTCTATTTCATGTCTTTACTCTGTTATTGTGATATAATCAGCACATGATAAAATGTTGTGATTTTTCTTATCTTCCATTGTTCTTAAAGTTCCTCTCCTAGAGGCAAAACAGTACATAGTTTAGTCATTTTACAAGGTGTTGACTCCTTCATACCCTAACGCTTACGGATGATTCTCGGTTCTTTGGAAGTATGCATATAATTGTCTTTTGGTTATGGTATGAAATCATTATTATTTTATTTTTATTTTTGCAGAATTTTTTATTTAACATTTGTTCTTTTATATATATATATATATATATATATAGGATATGTCCTAAGAAATACCGTCGTAGATTTTGGTTGTTTCTGATTTGCACAACGATGAGAGCCATTTCAAATACACTTTCACATGTAACACAACATTTGTTTGATCAAACACATCTTTTAATTAACATGTCATATTTATGTAAAATCATGACGCTGATAACATGTCATACTATTGACTATAGTGTGAAATGATTAATCATTTTCATATAACAAGGCCACTTTGATGACTAACATGTTATATATAATATAAACATTGAAAAATCTAATTGACAAAGCTATATTTATATTATTTTAATATTTCATAACGTAATCAAACCCTAAATATGCAGCGGAAGTATTTATATACATCACACATATGTACGTTTTCTAAATATCTGTATGCGTGATAGCAAAAAAAATTCATGCGTTCATATGAATTCACGAGACGTAATACTTACAGAAATCATGCAAGCAATAATTTCAAATTTATTAGTCATCAAACAATAACGAATTCACTTAAACCATTTAACACTAACGAATCCTTTTGTCAAGCTGACTGTAAGAATCACCATGTGCACATATATGTACAGTCATGACTCTTCTAGATTCATTGTGGCATAACCACAAACAACTATAACCAAACCCTAAGGCATCATCATGTGTAATCAAACCAATAAACAAATCATTATAACTGATTCCTTTAACTGGTGATTGTACAACGACTTCATCGTCCGTACGTTTACTAATGATTCCAATATGCCTAATAGAATAGCACATAATTGTTCAAAACTCAGAACCTATGATTAAGCAAACATTCATTCATGATGCCGTAAGTTTAATTATGGTGAACTAAATAAATCTAGATTGGCTCGGATACCACATGTAAACTAATTCATTAATAATTTTCTATGGAAATCTGTCACTACCAACGATCTCTAGATTTAGTTTAATTCAACACTAAACAATTTTTCTAGGAAGAAGAAAGAGACACTAACCTTGATCCATGGTTTGATTGGCCTACTGTCGAACCGATTCATCAATTGATTTTCTTCTCAACTTGACCTCTGTTTCCTAAGCTATCTTTTGTCGTAGCTAGAATATTCAAAGTCTCTTTCTTTTCTCACATTTTCTTCAAGCCATACCTACAATGAGTGGTACTATTTGTTTAAATTGATTTATTTTAACTCTTAGTTCTACACCACACACACATGGATAAGTATTAATAATTTGATGGTAATTATCTGTATAATTCCATGGAAAGAAATTATTCTTTTCCCATTCGAAATAGAAATGTATATCTACTAAAAAGGTAATAAGGAAAAAAAATCTAAAGAAAGGGGAAACAAATTAAAAAAAAAAACAAAGACAATGAAAGGAGAAAAAAAGTTTTGCAAAGAAAGAAAATTTAAGTTTCCCTTTCTCGTGAATTTTATTATTTCCAATTAAAGATCGTGCTTCAATTTCTGACGGTAAGAGAGATAAAAATAACCCAAAACAAATCCTCCAAAGATATCGTTGAGAGGAAATTGGTAGATACGCAGTAAGAGAAACCAAAATAAGCGGATCAGATTCGAATGAGTAGAGACAAGGAGCGTTGCACACTACTCCGGGTGAAGCTAAATCTCCATTGAAGACCAAACCACTAATCGGAACTGGGTTGAATCCATCGACAATTTGAAGCAGGAAAGAACATGCAAGAAATAATAAAATAAACCCAAACTTGAATTTATGCCTAATCTCAGACGGGAAAATGTACCTAAGAAGAACAAGTCTTGATCAAAGAAGCCACACCACCAAGAGGAATCAAAACCACGTCAAAGACGCATGAAACAACATCAAATCATGATACTGAAAGAAAATACAAGATCATGGCAAGGATTTGTAGATCTACGCGCCGGCAAAGAAGATACAACAAAAAAAAGATATGAGGATTGTAGATAATCCACTTCATCGGTCCTAAGAACTGGATCCTCGATCCAAACCTCCATCTACCCGGATCGTGAACCAACCTCCAATCCAAACCACCAAAACCACAAAGAAACGAAAAGAAAAAGAGAAGAAAGGAACGGAAATTGAAAAAGGAAGCGTGCCTGACTAGCGTAAGGCTAGGGAATGGGGATCTGAGCGGAGAAGACGATGAGAAGAAGAGAGGTTGGGAAATAATTTTTGGGAGAATAAGTAATACATCTTTTGTATTTTACAAAATGAAGAAAATAGATAAAATATGAAAATGTTTGTTAATTTTTTTTTGTCAACAACATAATATGCATCAAATTGGGCTAGAACCCAGGTGGTGACACACTGACAGCTATAGCACAAATTTGTTAAAAAATATATTCAATTAAAAATTATTAATTCATAATTAGCAAAAAGGAGAAAATATCATATTAATTTCTTAAAATAACCCTATATTAATATTTTCATAAAAAATACATGTGGATCCTTGACACCATCTTTATATGTTACATACTTATGAAAGTCATTTCAGCGAGATGGTTACATCATCGTATCCTCCATTATTTTTTAAATTTTTAGTTAGCAATGTGAGAGATTTCATTAAGAAGATACTCGTCCCACGCATATGGATGTATCAAAAATCATAATTTGTAAAGAATTATGTATGAGAATATTGAACTCTATAAGTGTTTTTATATGAGTGTTTTAAGTTTCACAATATTATCTTATCTATAAATATACATATATTACACCCTATTAAAGATATAAAATAAATTAATATTAACAACTATGATCATTCAAAACTCTAGAATGATTTACAATAAGTTTGGAAACTATTAACAACATTGATAAGATATGAACTAACAAAACAAACCAAAAGAAAGTAGACACGTGAACGACCAAATATTGATAGCAATGGATATGATTGTCTTTGTTTGTTTCATTGAATTGTACAGTAGTCTTGGACAAGTTGTTCTTACATTTGCTAGTTAAAAAAGGTTTATGATATGGTCATCATTAACCAATTGCTTAGATACATACATAGTTGTCGATTCTCTCGATATGTAATTCATTTATCCTTTATTGTGTAAGATCCAACGACCAGTTATGGTCTTTTCTTCTAGGATATTCATTTTAGGGACAGAAATATGCACGCCACTTTGCAAACACATAAGAACATTTACTTAGTTTTCATCAATATGAATGAAAGGTTGGCTATAGATGTATATGTTTAACAATTAGATCAAATAGCGTACAGCAGTCAATTGTTATTGTGCATCTCATAGACACTTGAAATCCTAATTTATATGGAAAAAAAAAAACTAACTTTCGGGTTTAGGTTAAAAACATTCTACTTTTTATTAATCAAATAATCTAAAAAATTCATTTATTAAGTCATTTCTATTCCAATTTTAGTCAACTTTAAAAGAACATTTAAGTATCTTCAGAATGTTGGAGAAAAATTATTAATTAAGGAAAAACAACTCTAAACTCAGATCCCAAAACTGAGAGTAAAAATCCCTAAATTAGTTCATAAGCTCCAAATTGTAAAATAGAAAAAACTTTCAGTTTTTTTTACAATGAGGTGTTTTTCCTAGTAGTTTATGTGGTGAAGATCCTATTAATATGGGTTATGAAGAATAGTGTGAATTTGATCTCTTGATAGTGTCCTTGTTTGGTTGAAGAATAAATCGTGAATGAAATTGAGCATAATGGACAAGATTTTCAACAAGGAATCTAAAACTGAAGTGATAATTCGTCCACCAAGATGTAATTATTGCAAGAGAATTATGCGGTCCAGTTGAAAATTCACTAAATTAATGGGAAATTGACATCTTAGTGTGACAGGTGCCTGACTGATTTGCTTTAACAGTGGTGCGTGAATTTAATCATCGAGGTGGAGAAGTGGTGATCCTTTTCACCATGTAGAGATCTTGTGATAGCATGTCTACACTTTAATCTATTATCCACCAAACTCTCTAAATAGTTCAATATTTTTCTTGATGATTCAATTAATATTAGTAAAGTTATTTAATTAATTTGGAGATTTTAGGTTGAAATAAAATCGGGGTTTTAGAAATAAATTTTGATTTTTATACTTTAATTTTTTTTATTCTGAGTTGAACTAAAAACGACATTAATTGATTCAATAAACTTAAATGTTCTTTAACTTTTGTTAAATGAGAAGTTAAACTTGAATTTTGACCACCCCCTCCTCCAAATATAAAAGGTAAAATTTACTAATGCTAGGATCAAACAATCAATGAAAATTACAGATTTATTTGATTAATAAAATAGTTGAAGATTTTTTAATTACGCTTGAATTTTTTTCTTTCTCAGTGGCATTTTAATAAGAATTCATGCTAACTTTGTTATGAACTAAATCAATGTTTCTTTTTCCTCAGACATATCATCAATGACTTCTCCTTCAAAGTTTGCCTATGTCTACATTTGGGTTTAATTTTGGACAAGGTTTGAAATTAAACCGCAATAAGTGGCTGAACTTATTGTTATTCTAAGTTTGGTTAGGTATTTTCAACCCCTTATAGTTCTTATTGGAGTTGTTCCTTTGGAAAGTTGACTATCATATATGTGCTTTGGAAAGTTGACTGTCATATATGTATAAAAGAAAATTAACTGAACTATGGGTAGGTTGTGTTCGTCGTTATGATACTTAAATATCTTAGAGAGTTTCTTGAGATTAAATGCTTTCACATCTTAAGTCAGTTGTTCTCTTGAATTTGATATATTTTCTTATTTTCTCTAGAATCGATCAGTTAAGTTTAGAATCGATCAATTAACTGCTTGACGTAGAGCTAGATAGCGGAAGCTAGATAGATGCAAGTTATTCGTTTAGTCTGAGAATCCCCGAATAAACAAGCCTTCTTGAACTCGTTGAGATCTCGCAAGATCTACCGAAAACAAGGAATATAGAATACTCTGTTCAAAAGCTCTTAATTTTATAAATAAATCAACTGAATAGTACAATAGGTATAAGGAGGCTATTTATATAAGAACCATAAAACCTTAAAATCGTAGAAAACCCTAATAATAAGAAATGGAAATTATCTAAATTATAATTGAATAAATAATCAAGATATTTGGAAATAATCCAAATATCACTGCATCAGTCTCTCCGACGACGAAAAGATTCGTCCCGAATCTTAACCTTATCTGTGATCCTCAAATTCTTGGATTAGAGACACACACCATTTCTTTTGTTTTCTTCGAATCTTCCACGAATAGAGTTGTTCACGTTGGAAGAGATAAGTTGGATCCTCATCTTCTAATGCCTTCTTAATCACTCGAATATAAGAAACAATTAGTGGACCTTATTTCCTTAGAAGAACATGGCGTAACATGCTTCTTAATATATAGTAATGAAAATAGCTTCGTTTTGTCTTCTTTCTTCTTATCTTCTTTCTGAATGGCTGGATGTATTTTATAATGACCATCAACTCTTGATTGGATGACGTGGTGATGACTATGGACTGTCGAACTGATATATCCTACTTTTACCGGTTTTTACACTAATAAAACATATATTTATTTATTTTATCGAGTCTATATACTATTTTTAGAGTCCAAATGAGTCAATTTTAGGCACATGGATGAATTTGAGGCTTTTGGTGAATTATGGAATAATTATGGAGCAAAAGGTAGCAAATATGTGGAGACAGTGCAGAAGCTGTCAAAATTCCATTACAGATCATGTCAGACGAAGGTTTTCCCGAATGAGATTTAATCTAAAAGTTTGACACGACATAGAAAATTTAGCTAGCTTCACTTTGGTGGTGGTTTCAGCTCATTCTGATTTTTGGTTGAAGAGATATGACGGTGTTAGTGAAGACATGTTATTCTGGCGGGCAGAAAAGGAATTTTTCAAATTTCAAGATCAAGATTTTTCTAAATCTTTTATGTTAATTTCCTAAACCTGAAATTCGTCCTAGACCATATAAATACTTTTCTACGGCCATTGTTTAGGTTTATGCATTATTATTCTTTGGAGAGAGTTTTGGGAGAAGATTTTCTTAAAGTCTTTTATTAAATTTATATTGCTTTCATTCAATTATTGCATGATGAATTGTTTGGCCATGCTTGAGTAGTTCATTAGTTAGGTTTAGAGTTCTTAGAATAGGATTGTTTTCTGTTTACCTTAAGCTTAATTTATGTACCTCTGATTAACTATTCTCTTAGATTGTCCGTATTGCTAGACTTTAGGTTAGCTATCTAGAGTTTAGATTATAAGGAATTTATTATGGATGAGAGTGCTAATAAATTGCTGGAATCAAATCTTAAGAGAGCTAGCTATCTTTTCTTAAAGAGATTTGGTTTAGAATAGTTAGTGTACAAATGGAATAGGTTTGATAATGCTAATTTGAATTCCATAGGATTTCTCAGCAAGAGTTGATCTTTCTAGGGTTTAAATTAAGATAGTTAATCTCAGCGAGAGTTTGATTTTCTTGATAGAATTGTTCATGTTCTAGAGTTAAGGTTTACACACTCTTTGCACGACAGGTGTCGATCCACACCACATTAGTGTCGATCGACACTGTCCGTATTTAGGTTCATAATTGATTCTTAGTCGAAGTTCCCAAAACCCTATCGTTTGTTTTAATTGACTTAAACCCCTTAAAAACCACTTACTGTCCGCTTTAGTTAGTAAAACTTAAAACCAATCACCTTGCTTTTATTTAGAATTTATTTAAATTAGTTTGTTTAGTTATTCGGTCTTCGTGGATTCGATCCTTAAGTACTATAACTGATATTTGCTGTGCACTTGCATTTAGAAATACATAGGTTAAAACTTTGTGTACCACATACTTGGACGAGAAAGGGTAGTCAACTTAAGATCTTTCAATCGTTCATTAGCCATTACTATTATGCCGTCTTCATCGTATACATCATAGATTGGGTCTTCAATAATCACCACATACTCGTCACACAAATCTACCGTTGAATCAAACGGATATTCATCCGATAGATAGAAACTTCCTGACAACATAGCAGTTAAAAGCTCTGATACCAACTGACATAGCGGAAGCTAGATAGATGCAAGTTATTCGTTTAGTCTGAGAATCCCCGAATAAACAAGCCTTCTTGAACTCGTTAAGATCTCGCAAGATCTACCGAAAACAAGGATTAGAGAATATTCTTCTCTTCAAAAGCAAAAGCTCTTAATTTTATAAATAAATCAACTGAATAGTACAATAGGTCTAAGGAGGCTATTTATATAAAAACCATAAAACCCTAAAATCGTAGAAAATCCTAATAAATAAGAAATGGAAATTATCTAAATAATAATTAAATAAATAATCAAGATATTTGGAAATAGTCCAAATATCACGCTCAATCACTGCTCATAGGATAAACTGCTACAATTGTGAGGGAGAGATATTATAATTTTTCATTACGGGTTGTATGTCCCACGGGGATACTCGATCTGGCATAAAGGCTGAAGACTCATCCCACTGAATCTGAATAATGTGTCACATTTTAGATGATTAGATTAGCATAACTCAACTAAACAACTTTCTTTGTCATAATGTTTATAGTATACATTAACCTCTAGTGACCTCCACTTTGAATTATGCCAAACCTAAGACTCATTTTCCCCTACACCAACCACATTACCCCTAAACCTAAGATGTTAGAACATATAATTCAAGAAATGAATACTTGTCATCTACTGATGTCAAAGAAAACCAAAAAACAATTTGGTGTTAATGAAAAAGATAACCTTTTCTCATGACCGTCCCCGCCTTCAAATCCCATCGTAAAATGCATTCATACATCCATATTCCAGTTCTTAGCTTCCATATACTTGTTAACACTAAAAAAACGTTTTTGGCTTCATTGTTATGATTCATAGAAAGACATAAAAAATATTACCGTCCAAACATATGCACAAGATAAGGATTTGGAAATGAGAGAGACAAGTTTGTATAATACGGAAAAACTTGTTTTATACGCGAGTGTATGAACATCAGTATAAAGCAATCCAATGTGCATGCATTCAGAAGATACCAGAGAGTCTGAAGCATTGACCTTTTGTCTTATTCTCTAAACCCAAATTAAGAGATCGCCATTATTTTTCGTGAGAGAAAAAAAAATTATATTAATCTTCATACATTGACCATAAAAAACAAATCACAAAATGTTGAAGAACTTACTTAGGAATACAGTGGCAGCACCAACCATAAGATTTTTAGAAGCTAACAAATGTGCTCCAACCAGTGGTCAACAAATGATGTTTTATTAACATGAAATGTTAATTAAAAGATGTGTTTGATCAAACAAAAGTTGTGTTACCTGTGAAAGTGTGCTTGAGATGCCTCTCATCGTTGTGAAAATGAGAAACAACCAAAATCTATGAGGGTGTTTCTTAGGACATATCCTATATATATAAATAAAATAAAAAATTCCAACAAAATAAAATAAAAATAGCAATGATTTCAGACCATAACCAAAAGATCATTATTTTATACTTCCAAAGAACCGAGAATCACCCGTAAGGGTTGGTGTTGGTGTATGAAGGAGTCAACACCTTATAAAATGACTAAACTATGTACTGTTTTGGCTCTAGGAAAGGGACTTTAAGAACAATGGGAGCAGCACCCCAAAGACAAAAAATCACAACATTTTACCATGTGGTGATTATATCACAATCAATGACTAAAGACATTAAATAGAATATGGTGAAAGTTTTTACTAATTCTGAAAAGCGAGTAGTGAAAACCAAACAGGCTTGTTGCTTTCTTCAACCTTTTTTCCTGCTTACTTGTTGCTTTCTTCAATTTTGTTTTATACTTCCTTACAAAAGGCCATTTGTGGTGTACTAGCTGAACTGTTCTTCATATCCTTTCGGGATCTCAAATCTGTAGGAGAATAACTTTTTCCTTTCCCTTTCTCACCACATATTTTCCTTCCATCACCTTTTGAGCAAGGGACACTTTCATTATTCACTTTACTTTTATTTTTTGGTTTCTCCCTAGAGATTTCTCCTGCATGCCAATTGTAACTATGGAGATAGTTTTCTTATTTATCCTTACCATTATTCATTGGTTTCTCACCATAGTATTCTTCTGTATCATCATCAGAGCTAATAAGGATATGGCTTTTTTTCTGCTCATTCCTCTGATTTTCCTTTTATATTTATTGTTGGCTCAACGATCACTGGTTTATCGTTTCTCTTAAGTGGTGTGACTCCCTTAATAGTAGTACTCAAGGACTTACATTTATCAGTTAAATTTTAAAGCTCTTCATTATCACTCTCTGCGTTGCTATCCTTTTGCATGTATCCTTCATATTCCCCTTCTCCAGCATGTAATGCAGTATTTTGTCTCAGTAAGATCACCTAAAACAATGAAACATGGTTTTATAAGTTTTTCTGATCATTTTATTTCCCTTTTGATGTTAAGAAAAATACTGAAACAATTTTCACTTTTCTAACGAAGTTCCAATTTAAAAGCATTTCTGTTAGGCCTTAGATTTTTTTTCTTGAACATCTCCTAACCTTTTTTGTTCGGTTTAGACGATGTACTAATCTTAGGAGCAACTTCCACTCTCTTGCCAAGCTTTGTTGCTTCAAGCATATTGGGTTCCAATGGGACATCCTGATTTGACTTTGGTCAGGATGGTACTCTATATGAAGAGGCCATGAGTAAAGATATAAGTTTCCTTCTTTTTAGAATATTGTTGCAAAGCAGCTGCATTAGTTTTAGTTGCTGTCTTTATGCTTTCAGTCTTAGGCTTTGGTTTGAAGACTCGTTTCCCTAAAACTTCCCAACAGTTATCCTTTAGGCATTTACATAACTCATTTTTATGTCAATCCATAAAAATCTACATACAAGCAGACGTAGTTGCAAATGATAAAAAGAAGAAGAATACACATATAATAAAATATCGGTTTAGCTCAGTTTATCGAGAGGAGCAACACCAAAATTCACATAGAAGAATGCACAAGTTTCTACATTCTCTTTTATTAACTCATCATTTAGACTTTGATAATATCATAGTCAATGATTAAATACATAAATGGTGAAATCCTTTACTGATTTTGAGGAGCGAGTAATAAAGGCTTTCACCACATTAATTTTCATGTATTTAATCATTGGTTGTGATATTATCAAATCTTAAACGATAAGTTAATAAAAGAGAATCTAAAAACTTGCCCAGTCTGCTATGTGCATCTTGGTGATGCGCCTCTCGATAAACTCAGGTAAACTCACCTTTTGTATATGTGTTTTCTTCTCCTTTATATCATTTGCATCTATATCTGCATGTATGTAGATTTTTATGAATTGACATAAAAAGGAGTTACGTAAATGCATGAAGGATAACTGTTGCAAAGTTTTATGGCAACGGATCTTCAAACAAAGCCAAAAACAAAGCATAAAGGCAGCAACTAAAACTATTCCACCCTCTTTACAACAATACTCCGAAAAGAAGGAAAAACCTCTTCATATACAGTACAATCCTGACCTAAGTCAAATCATGATGTCCCATTGGAACCCAATATGCTTGAAGAAACGAAGGTTTGCGAGAGAGTGGAAGTTGCTCCTAAGATCAGTACATCGTCTACACCGAAAAAAAAAGGTTAGGAGACGTTCAAGAAAAAAACTCTAAGGCCTAACAGAAATGTTTTTTTTATTGGAACTTCATCATGAAAGTGAAAATAGTTTCAGTATTCTTCTTAACATCGAAATGGAAATAAAATGATTAGCAAAACTTATAAAATCATTTTTTCATTGTTTTAGGTGATCTTAGTGAGACGAAATGCTGCATCACATGCTGAAGAAGGGGAATATGAAGGATACATTCAAAAGGATAGCAACGCAAAGAGTGATAATGAAGAGCTTCAAGGTTTAAATGATAAATGTAAGTCCTTGAGTACTACTGATAAGGAAGTTACATCACTGAAGAGAAACGATAAATCAGTGATCATTGAGCCATCAATAACTAGAAAAGGAAAATCAGAGGAATGTGCTAAAGAAATCCGTATCCTTATCAGCTCTGATGATGATACCGAGGAAGACAATGGTGAGAAACCAAGGAACAATGGTAAGGAGAAAGAAGAAGACTATCTCCATAGTTAGAATTGGCATGCAGGAGAAATCTCTGAGGAGAAACCAAAGAATAAAGGTAAAGTGAAGCAAGAAAGTGTCCTTAGCTCAAAAGGTGATGGAAGGAAAATCTGTGGCGAGGAAGGGAAAGGAAAAAGTTACTCTCCTACGGGTTTGAGATCCCAAAAGGATATGAAGAATAACTCAGCTAGTACACCACAAATGACCTTTTGTAAGGAAGTAGAAAACAAAATTGAAGGAAGCAACAAGAAAGCAGGAGAAAACGTTGACGAAAGCAACAAGCCTGTTTGGTTTTCACTACTCGCTTCTCAGAATTAGTAAAGGCTTTCACTATATTCTATTTCATGTCTTTACTCATTGATTGTGATATAATCACCACATGGTAAAATGTTGTGATTTTTTTTTGTCTTCAGGGTTCTGCTCACATTGTTCTTAAAGTCCCTCTCCTAGAGCCAAAACAGTACATAGTTTAGTCATTTTACAAGGTGTTGAATCCTTCATACCCCAATGCTTACAGATGATTCTCGGTTCTTTGGAAGTATGCATATAATTGTCTTTTGGTTAGGTACTAATTCATAGTTATTTTTATTTTATTTTTTGTGGAATTTTTATTTAACCTTTGTTATTTTTTATATCTATAGGATATGTCCTAAGAAATACTGTAGTAGATTTTTGTTGTTTTTGATTTGCACAACAATGAGAGGCATTTCAAGCACACTTTCACAGGTAACACAACTTTTATTTGATCAAACACAGCTTTTAATTCACATTCCATGTTTATGTAAAATCATGACACGGATGAGTGTAGGCAAGCCAAAGCGTCGTTTGTTGACCACTGGTTGGAGCACATTTGTTAGCTCCAAAACTCTTATTGTTGGTGATGTCGCTGTATTCCTAAGGTAAGTTCTTCAACATTTTAAGATTTTATTTTATGATAAATGTATGAAAATTATATATAAATTTTTTATTCTTCTGAATGCATGCACTTTGGTTTTCTTTCTACTGCTGTTTATATAGCCGTGTATAAAACAAGGTTTTCCGTATTCTACAACACAATTTGTTTCTTAATATAAACTTGTCTCCATCATTTTCAAATCCTTATCTTGTGCATATGTTTGAACAATAATTTTTTTATGTCCTTCTATGAATCATAAGTGTGAAGCCAAACACCTTTTGTTAGCATTAACAAGTATATAAAAGCTAAGAACTGGAAGATGGAAGTAGGAATGCGTATTATTATGGCATTCGAGGGCGAGGATGGTCATGAGAAAACATTATCTTTTTCATTGACACAATTTTTTTTTGTTTTTTTCTTTCACAACACTAGATGACAAGTATTTATATCTTGAATTGTATGCTCGATCATCTTAGGTTTAAGGGTAATGTGGTTGGTGTAGGGAAAATGAGTCTCAGGTTTGGCGTAATTCGGAATGGAGATCACCAATGGTTATTGTATAGCATAAAAATATGTGGCAAAGAGAGTTGTTTATTTGAGTTATGCCAATTTAATCATCTAAATTTGACAAATTATTCAGGTTCAATGAAAGACCAAGTGGATTGTCCCTTTGGCTAAACGATGCCAATGGGACCATGCGCCTGTTAAAGCTCCTCAACTAAAAAGAAGCCGACTTATGAAAATCACTTCAGGCTTTTTGGTTGTGAGATAGTTTTAGGTAGGATCACAACGGCCTCTGAAAATTTGAAGAAAGCTATGAATAAACCACAAGAAGAAGAAAATGAGTAGAGGCTATGAATGTAATATGTATGTGTTTTTGTCCTTGATTTATGTATTTTTAGATAATTTTGTAGTTTTCTTACAAAGACTTGTAAGTTTATGTTTTGTTGTCTGTTTGTTTCCCTTTAAATTTTTATGTTTTTAATCAATGTTCTCTTCCGTCTGTTATATAAATAAACAATAAAGTGTCTTGTGTGGTTTTTTTCTTATCGTTTTTTTTTTCTTTCATTTGTGATGATTAAAATAAAAATTACAATAACCATCTAATTTTTAGTGAAAATTCAAATATAAAAACGATCAAAACTTTTTGTCACTGCTATACATTAAACCCGAGATAAATTAGCTTTTCTCTTCTTCTTAGATCTGGACGAATGCTTATCACTGTCTCTCTTTCCGGTGAATCTATCTAAACCACTTGGATTTACTTTCTTGATGAAAGATTTAGTAGACTCAATATTTATAGTACAACTTGAAGAGACCTTAGACTATTTCGTAGCTTCAGCTTCTTTGCCCCGCTATACCATATTGTTCAAGCAGTTCAGGATCCAACAATTCTTCAAAATTTTCCCTCATTTAGCCAACACCCTGGAGTTGGTTGATCATGAGCTGCTTGAAAAATATGCACAGGGTGTGGGTGAAACATATATCACTTTTTAACTTAAAACAACATGCGTATTTGGTCTCCAAGTTTGAATGTCTGCAACTGAACTACATGGAATAACAAAAGTTCTGTAATAGCTCTTTGGTTAAATTCAGTTTTAAAGTACTATATGTTTTAGAAAGCCTGGATATGATCAGAAATGAGCCCATAAAAGAAAAAGAATAAAGAGTATTCTTGAGACTATCAAAGACTCTCTTTGTTAAGATTTAACCACATATACCCATTTTTCCATACCCATTAACCACATATACCCAACACCCTTCTTATTTTAATACCGTTATAGTCTTCATTAACAAAAGCTATTTTTCATTACAAATGATAAATTTGTTAGGGTTTGGGATTTTAGGATTTGGGGTTTAGTAAAATTATAGAGTTTATGATTTACTTAGGGTTTAGGATTTATGGTTAAACCCTTATAAAATTAGGGTTTAATTTTAATAACTATTAGGGTTTAAGTGTTAGAATTTGAGGGTTTAGATTTTAGGGGGTTAGGTTTTATTAAGGTACATTGAGACACCGTTCAAGATCTACATGACATTTAGTGTCTAAGTTCATTCTATTTGTCTCAATGCCTTCAATTTGTGATTTAACGTACGGGCTGAATCGAACTGAATTCGTGTTTAATATGAGACATGTGAGTAGTAGCACCGAAATCCAACCACCAAGTATTATTAGACACTTTTACAAGGTTCATTTTAGAGCAAACAGAATTGTAAATTTCACATTTCTTGTCGAAACATGCCTTTCTTTTTGGACAATCCTTTCTGAAGTGTCCCATTTTCTTACAAAAAGAAACAACATTTTTCTTTCTGGATTTGGCATTCTGGTCCTTTCATGAACGTCTTATCCTTGTTTTTGTCCTTAATACTTGGCTTTCCCATTCTTATGCTGGCACATTCTAGACCTACGAGGTTAGTCACTTGGTATTTCATCTTCCGTAATCTCCCCTCCTCTTGAATCAACATAGCATTTAATTCCTTAAAGTTCCAATTATCTTTAATGGTGTTGTGGTTCACCTAGAACTGGCTAAATCCAATCGGAAGAGAGTTCCTGATGAATTGGACCAAGAATCATGCACCTCCATTCCCAAGGTCGTTAGCCTTGCTGCCAAGTTAGACATGTGTGTCATATGATCATGTATTGTATGAGACCAGTCGAACTCTCCTGTAGTAAGCTCACTACTCATGCGATTTCCTACAATTGACGTGTCATCCAAAACCGACAAAATCCGATTGTGAACACTGCTTAATTTTCTTTAAGAATTCCTTAATTTCCTTTGTCTGATGCAAAGATGGATTTATACTTTCTTCCATCGCGATCCTCGCGATGTTCAAATTCAGATTATTAGATTGCTCCCAAGTCTCATGTTGATACTTTTGAGTTTTGGAGCTATCTACCGTAATGGTTGCAGGTTCCTCATCTGTTAGGATTGCATGGTCCAGTAAAATTACCCCCGGCGTAAACTGGATATGGTTGGACCATTCCTCATAATTCAGGCTTCAGCCTATTGAACTTCACGACAGAGTTAGCGGATGCAAACAAATTTGATTTACGTTGCAAGCATTTATTTATGCTTACCCGTTAATGCTTTGGGATTTTAATTCAGATTCCTAAGAGGAGCATGTATTTAAGTAACTTTTGGGCAATACGTCAACACGCGCACCTTAAGTGATGCTAAATTTATACATTTATAATTAATAAAATCACAAAATTCAAATAAGTACGTTACCTTTGGGTATACATACTATTGACTATAGTGTGAAATGATTAATCATTTTCATATTACTAGCTATATCTAATAAACCACCTTTGGGTGATCTTTTAAGACAAACCTGATAAATAATTGATCAACCAAACTTTTATGTCAATTGTAGCATCTCTTTTATTGTGATCAATTATTAATTTTTTTTATCATTCGATGTTTATATGCAATATGATAAGGCCACTTTGATGACTGACATCTTATATATATAATATAAACATTGAAAATTCTAATTGATAAAGCTATATTTATATTATTTTAATATTTCAAAACAAAATCAAACCCTAAATATTCAGCGGAAGTACTTATACACATCAGACATATGTACATTTTCTATATATGTGTATGCGTGATAAAAAAAATTCATGCGTTCATATGAATTCAAGAGACGTGATACTTACAGAAATCATGCAAGCAATAATTTCTAATTTATTATCATCTAACGATTATGAATTCACTTAAACCATTTAACACTAATGAATCCCTTTGTAACGCTGACTGTAAGAATCACCATGTGCACATATATGAACATTCGGGACCTCTTCTAGATTCTTTGTGGCATAACCACTCACAACTATAACCAAACCTTAAGGCATCATCATGCGTAATCAAACCAATATACAAATAATTATAACTGATTCCCTTAAATGGTGATTGTACAACGACTTCATCGTCCGTACGTTTACTAATGATTCCAATACGCCGAAGAGAATGGCACATAATTATTCAAAACTCAGAATCTATGATTAAGAAAACATTCATTCATGATGCCGTAAGTTTAATTATGGTGAACTAAATAAATCTATATTGGCTCAGATACCACATGTAAACTTATTCATTAATAATTTGTCTATGGAAATCTATCACCACCAACGATCTCTAGATTTAGTTTAATTCAACCATAAACACTTTTTCTAGGAAGACGAAAGAGACACTAACCTTGATCCATGCTTTCAATTGGCATAGTTTCGAACCGATTCATCAATTGAGTTTCTCCTTGATTTGACCTCTTTTTCTTAAGCGATCCTTTGATGTAGCTAGAATGATCCGAAGTCTCTATTTTTCTCACATTTTCTTCAAGTCATACCTACAATGAGCGGTACTATTTGTTAAATTGATTTATTTTAACTCTTAGTTCTACACCACCCACACATGGATAAATATTAAAAATTTGATGATAATTATCTCTATAATTTCATGTAAAGAAAGTATACTTTCCTCCTTGAAAATAGAAATGTATATCTATTGAGAAGGTAATAAGGAAAAAAAATCTAACCAAAGGGGGATTTTTTTTTTTTTTTTTTTTAAAAAAAAAGANTTTTTTTTTTTTTTTTTTAAGAAAGAAGATGAAAGGAGAAAAAAAGTTTTACAGAGGCAGAAAACATAAGTTTCCCTTTATCATGAATTATATTATTTCCAATTAAAGATCGTGGCTTCAATTTCTGACAGTAAGAGAGATAAAAAAAACCCCAAAAGAAATCCTCCAAAGATATCGCTGAGAGGAACTTGGTAGATACGCCGTGAGAGAAACCAAAGTAAGTGGATCTAACCCGAATGAGTAGAGACAAGGAGGGTTGCACACTACTCCGGGTGAAGCTAAGTCTCCATTGAAGACCCAACCACTAATCGGAACCGAGTTGAATCCATTGATTTGAAACATATAAGAACATGCAAGGAATAATAAAGTAAACCCAACCTAGAATTTATGCCTAATCCTAGATGGAAATTTGTACCTAGGAAGAACAAGTCGTTATCAAAGAAGCCACACCACCAAGAGGAGTTGAAAACACCTCAAAGACGCATGCAACAACACCAAATAATGACAATGAAAGAAAATCCGAGACCGTGACAAATATTTGTAGATCTACGCGCTGCCGAAGAAAAAAAAAAAGATCTGAGGATTGTAGATAATCCACTCCATCGGTCCTAAGAATCGGATGCTCGATCTAAACCTCCATCTACCCAGATCGTGAACCCAACCTCCAATCCAAATCACAACATCCACAAAGAAATGAAAAGAAAAAAAAAAGAAGAAAGGAACGGAAATTGAAAAAAGGAAGAGTACCTGACTGGTGTAAGGCTAGGGAATGGGGATCTGAGCGGAGAAGACGATGAGAAGAAGAGAGAGGCGAGAGAGTTTTTGGGAGGAGAGAGGGTTTTGGGAGAAGAAGTAATACGTCTTTTGTTTTTTTTACAAAATGAAGAAAATAGATAAAATATGAAAATGTTTGTTATATATATTTTTTGTGAACAACATAATATGCATCAAACTGGGCTTGAACCCAGGCGGTGACACAGTGACAACTATAGCACAAATTTGTTAAAAATATAATTAATTACAAATTATTAATTCATAATTAGGAAAAGAAGAAAATATCATATTAATTTTCAAAAATAACCCTATATTAATATTCTCATCAAAATACATGTGGATCCTTAACACCATCTTTATATGTCACATTCTTATGAAAGTCATTTTAACAAGATGGTTCCATCGTCGTTTGCTCCATTATTTTTTTAATTTTTAGTTAGCAATGTCAGAGATTTCATTAAGAAGATGCTCGTCCCACAGATATGGATGTATCCAAAATCATCATTTGCAAAGAATTATATATCAGAATAATGAACTCTATAAGTGTTTTTATATGACTGTTTTACGTTTCACAATATTATCTAATCTATAAATATATTTATATTACACCCTATTAAAGATATAAAATAAATTAATATTTAATAACTGTGATTATTCAAAAATCTAGAATGATTTACAATAAGTTCGGAAACTATTAACGACATTGATAAGATAGGAACTCACAAAACGAACCAAACGAAAGTAGACACATGAACGACCAAATATTGATAGGAATGGATATGATTGTCATTGTTTGTTTCATTGAATTGTACAGTAGCCTGACAAGTTCTTCGTACATTTGCTAGTTAAAAAAAGGTTTATGATATGTTCATCATTAACTAATTGCTTAGGTACATACATAGTTGTCGATTCTCTCGATATGGAATTCTTTTATCCTTTCTTGTGTAAGATCCAACGACTACTTACGGTCTTTTATTCTAGGATATTCATTTTAGGAACATAAATATTCACACCACTTTGCACACACATAAGAACATTTACTTAGTTGTCTTCGATATGGTTAACTATATGAAAGAAAGTTTGGCTATATATGTATATGGTGAACTATTAGATCAAATAGCGTACACCAGTCTATTGTTATTGTGCATCTCATATACATTTGAAATCCTAATTTATATGGCAAAACAAAACTTACTTTCGGGTTTAGGTTAAAAACATTCTACTTATTATTAATCAAATAATCTCACAAATTCATTTATTTATCCATTTCTGTTCCAATTTTAGTCAACTCTAAAATCTCTTTTAAGTACCTTCAGAATGTTGGAAAAAATTATTAACTAAAGAAAAACTACTCTAAAATCAGATCCCAAAATTGAGGGTAAAAATCCCTAAATTAGCTCAAATTAAAGCTCCAAATTGTATAATAGAAAGAAGTTTCAGTTTTTTTTTTACAATGAGGTGTTTCCCCGAGTAGTGTATGTGGTGAAGATCCTATTAATAGGGGTTATGAAGAATATTGTGAATTTGGTAGTGTCCTTGTTTGGTTGAAGAATAAATCTTGAATGAAATTGAGCATAATGTACGAGATTTTCAACAAGGAATCTAAAACTTAAATGAAAATTTGTCAACCAAGATGATTAATTATTGCAAGAGAATTATGCGGTCCAGTTGAAAATTCACTAAAGTAATGGAAAATTGACTTCTTATTGTGATAGGTGCCTGACTGGTTTGCTTTAACAGTGGTGCATGAATTTAATCGCCGCAGTGGAGAAGTGGTGATCCTTTTCACCATGAAGAGATCTTGTGATAGCACGTCTACACTTTAATCTATTATCCACCAAACTCTCTAAAGAGTTCAATCCAATGTGCATGCATCCAGAAGATACCAGAGAGTCTGAAGCATTGTCATTTTGTCTTATTCTCAAAACACGAATTAAGAGATCGCAATTATTTTTCATGAGAGAAGAAAAAATCTGTATTAATCTTTATACATTGACCATAAAAAAAAGAAATCTCAAAATGTTGATGAACTTACCTTAGGAATATAGTGGTAGCACCAACAATAAGATTTTTGGAGCTAACAAATGTGTTCCAACAAAAAATGATGTTTTGGCTTGCCTACACTCACCCGCGTCATGTTTTCCATAAACATGAAATGTTAATTAAAAGATGTGTTTGATCAAAAAAAATTTGTGTTACCTGTGAAAGTGTGCTTGAGATGCCTCTCATTGTTGTGCAAATCAGAAACAACCAAAATCTACGACGGTGTTTCTTATGACATATATAAGAACAAAACTTTAAAAAAAATTTCCAAAAATAAAATAAACATAACAATGATTTCATACCATAACTAAAAGACAATTATCTGCATACTTCCAAAGAACCGAGAACCACCCGTAAGCGTTGGAGTATGAAGGAGTCAACACCTTGTAAAATGACTAAACTATGTACTGTTTTTGGCTCTAGGAGAGGGACTTTAAGAACGATGGGAGCCGCACCCTGAAGGTAAAAAAAATCACAACATTTTACCATGTGGTGATTATATCACAATCAATGATTAAAGACATGAAATAGAATATGGTGAAAGCCTTTACTTATTCTGAGAAGTGAGTAGTGAAAACCAAACAGTCTTGTTGCTTTCTTCAACCTTTTTTTTCCTGCTTACTTGTTGCTTCCTTCAATTTTGTTTTATACTTCCTTACAAAAGGCCATTTGTGGTGTACTAGCTGAGTTATTCTTCATATCCTTTTGGGATCTCAAACCCTTAGGAGATTAACTTTTTCCTTTCCCTTTCTAGCCACATATTTTCCTCCATCACCTTTTGAGCAAGGGACACATTCATGCTTCTTTACTGTGTGGGCAGGAATTCACACACAACCAATAACTTGTCTAACGGATCTTTTAAGGGATCGTCGACTCTCTTAGTACGAACCGCTCAGAAAGTAAAGAGAAAAGACAGGGAACAAAGCTAGAGAAGTAGGGTCGCTTTATTGATAGCAAGGATAGTTCTCGAATACAAAGCTATTAAGGTCTAAGCTATTCGAGAGAGAAGAAGATGATCTAAGACCTACGACCTTAGATCCTATATATACTGTAACTAAACCGCCTTGGGGCCCAAGTTCTCCCGCGGGCCACTTTCCATCTCCTGAAGATTTACTTTCCTTCCTCCGGGCATCTTCTAGATATGTTCCTTTTCCCTTAGATACCTCGATGATTCACTTCTCGATCCTTCTTGCTTGACGGCGCTCGGGGCAATTGTTAGGGCTTTGTCTCAATGGAAGATGGAAATGGGCCCGTGGGCCCGGATCGGGCTATTTGGCTAGTTACAGATGTTTCGGGGCCCACGAGATTGTTGAGACAATCTCGTGAGTCGATTGCATTCTGATGATCACCTCGTTAAAAACCTCGGCAAGGAAAACCACTTGGGAAAAACCTTGCCAAGGGAAAAAGAG
>OVAP01000611.1:5013-32491 GCA_900406295.1 Aurinia saxatilis
AAAGAGGAGCCACTAAGATTGCGAGTTGGGAGCCGTCATTGAGAAGACAAACCTGAGAGGCCTTGCTGTACAGTCCTCCCCTTCGTTTGCTGTGTGCAACGGCCAGAGAGGTTTTACTCTCAATCTTCTTCATCGGGATTTTCCTCTTCGTCCCACCCTTCTTCTTAACCACACCAGAGACTTTCTCATAAACCATATTGTCACGATCAGATCAGATCAGAGAGAGAGAGGTTTAGTGTATGTTGTTGTGTTGTGTGGGGAAGCTTTATTATATTATATATAGGCCACGCACGGTCAAAAAAATGGAAATTGTCACAACCAAATATCAAACCACGGTAAGCCACGGTCTAATAAAAAAGAAAAAGGAAATTCTTGTACCCTGGAAAAAAGGAAATTCTCGTACCCTTAAAAAAGGAAACTCTCGTATCCGAGTTATATGACTTCGATTGAGCAAAAAAAAAAAAAAAAAAAAAAATTCATAAAAAGGGAAAANAGGGATAAGCAAACCAAACACTTTATATCCCGATGTATGTATTGACAATGACTTGCTCTTTATTAACCTTGAAACCAAAGTATATATACAGACTCTTACATCGTTATAGGGCTAGGTTTTCCTAAACTCTAGAGACCGATATTAACATCATCTTTCCATAATATAAAAATGGAAACTTTACAAAGTATATATCCTAATACTCTCCCTCACGTTGGAGCGTGAAGATTTTCAACGTCCAACTTAGACATTAAAAATTCAAACTGAACACGACCTAAAGACTTAGTTAAAATATCCGCAAGCTGCAAGAAACGCGTAATTGAACAAGAAGACCAGTCCGCATCACAGTAGACAAAAAGTGTAAGATCAGGTGTAGCCTTGAGCAAAATACCTTGCCCAGGCGAGCCTTTAAGGAACCGGACGACCCGTAGAGCATTCCTCATGTGAGCTTCCTTGGGATCACTCATAAACTGAGTGAGAGTGTGAACAGAATAGGTGAGCTCCGGACGAGTATTAAGAAGATAGAGAAGCCGACCAACGAGACGACGATAACGAGTGGGATTGGCGAGAGGACTTTGGACGCGAGCAAGATTTTGTTTGGTCTTCATTGGAGTCAACACTGGTTTGGAGCCCAAGTTCCCACTCTCAGCAATAATATCCAAAGCATACTTCCTTCGGGACAGGAAAATACCATCTTTACCACGACTAACTTCAATGTCAAGAAAATACTTAAGACGCCCCAAATCTTTCATAGCAAAACATTTACTTAAATAATCCCCTCGACTTGGCGATTACCTTGAACACCTAGACGAGCCTTGTAGCATTCGATAGAACCATCAACGTTATATTTGATCTTATACACCCATTGACTCCCGATGGCCACCTTACCAGGTGGCAAATCCGTGATGTCCCATGTGCGTTTATGTTCAAGGGCAACTACCTCAGTTGTCATCGCATCATCCCACACTTTAATTTGCACAACATCCTTAAAATGCTTTGGCTCAACAACAGCTAAGAAAACACGATGACAGAGAGAAAACTGATTATCCGATATATAATTCGAGATAATGTGGACAATGGCATCAACAAAAATATCAGATGAGAGAGAGAGTAAAGAGAAGAGTATTTTTGTGGGGGGGGGGGGGGGGNGGGGGGGGGGGGGTAGCTGACGATCTATGTTTATATAGACCACGTCAAAAAAAGGAAACTTTCCAAAACCGACCTAACATCATATATACTGGTTTAGTATCTACTAAAAACATGTAGACTTGATGCAAGTGAACCAAATAGATTTTTTAAGTCTAGTAAAAATACATAAACTTGACATTTTAGCAAAATGTCAATTACCGTTTTGCTCCTCCATTATAAAATGAAAGTCAATAAGTTGTTCTTTGAAGATACAATTATTATAAGAAACAGAAGTATGAATAAGATCAAATATCCTACGATATATTAATTGACAAGTCTTTTAAGTGACATGGTTCTTAAAAATAGTTTCCAAGTCACCAAATATGATTTTTGAGAAACGATGTTTGGGAGAAATCACTATCTTCTTCATGCTCCAAGATCTTAATTTATTAAACTCTGTAAGTCAAATAATTATTTATGTTCCCTTTAAGATTTCGAACAAATCTGTCATTTCAATTGTTATATGGTAAGGTTTTGCATATATCGATTTTTTCGAACCATAGTTGAACAAAATTCGATATCCGAGTGGTAAGTCACGGTGGTCAATGGCTTGATCACCAATGTCATAGCCACAAAGACATCATAGCTCCCAAGATGTCCGAGTGGTAAGTCAGGGTTGTCAATGGCTTGATCACCAATGAACATCTGAGTGTAAATTGTATCTGCTTTACTCTGTGGGGAAGTTATGAAGCATTTGAGCCAGAAGTTGCTTTTAGGGAAGTCTCAGATGTATGAATTGTAGCATTTGGATCATAACTAAAATCAAACAAGATAGCTACAGATATATATAACTATAAACCACAAGACTTTCCCCTTTGGATGATCCATTGAACATAAAACATTAGAAAGTGACACACGAAATGCCATTGATTCCGGCATATATGCCATTGATAAAACAGCACCCATTCTTTGAACACTGAATCCATCACGACATGAACCTTTCGAGTTTCGATTAAACAGAATCCGGCTTTAGGAAGGATTAATGATACACTAAACACCAAAAGGCTTTAAGCTTTGAAAAGTTGTGACCATTGATGCGTAGGATAATCTAAGATCCAATCAAGACAAATCTCCGCCACTTGATTGCCAAAGATTGATGATGTCTGTAGCTTGGTTAAGGAGGAAGACGCGATGAAGCTACAGAGATCCAAGGCTTGCTCTCTAACAAAACTTTAAGCTCTTCTCAAGCATCTTTCCTAGGCCAGAAATAGTCTGGACTAAGAGGGATGGTTCCAAATCCAGGAACCATATGGTCTAATGCAACTCCTATATCCTTTTGCATCTACACAAACTTTGGTACCACTCTTGGTTTCTCCAACGGCTTCACTAGCACTCGCAGCTTGTTCTGCAGTTTAGACAAACAAATGCACAACGTATAAGAAGAGAAACCCATACATTCCTAACAATCATACAATCCCAATATTCTTTCACAAAAATTATTAAAATTTAAGCAAACATAAGGGAGGTGTCATTAGCACTGTAGCCCACTCAAGTCTCCCGAAACCATACACTACAAATTTGTGACAATGGTGTTTCAGAAACAACAATGAAACAACATAAAGCTATGTGGGATGTGTTCTCACATAACTTAAACAAGTAGCTAAAAGTTAAAACTCATGTTTGTCTGCAATTTTCGGTTTACTTTTTGCAACAGAAATGTATAACATATTCTACAGTTTGAATTTGCACGTAACTGACATTTTGAATGAATGATCTGGGCTTCCAAGTTCACCTTATGACGTTATGTAAGATGTCTGTAAGATGATATATAACTATGGGAATACTTTTAACTATTTCTTGAGATTTTTATGAAGAAATATGCAAAGCAAAATCATAGTGTAGGACAAAACTTCAAAACATCACATTGGTTCGTCAAGATGAAGACAACAGAAGAGAGTAAAGAAGTAAAATCACAAAATCCAAAAAATCTTTGTAGCTTTCTTGAGGCCAAAGCAGCAGCATACGGAGAACAACTGTGAGGTCTTCATGATTCAGCAGCAATACGTCCAGCAACCTGATCCAAATCCCTTTGACCGCTTGAAGTGATTTTCCTTCCTCTGGATGAAGAGAATGAGTAGGATTAGACACTTACAAAGGCCTTGCTACAGCTAGAAAGAAAAAAGTGGTTACCCTTTAGTGTCGAGCTCGACAATGTTCATTGCTTCCAACTGCTGGAGGATGTGACGGACAATGCCCCCGCTGGCTAAGCAGAAATGTGGTGGACGACTTCCGTTTCTCTTGCTACCACCATAGATTTTTCGGAAAGCACCAACACCAAGACCTCCCCTCAAGTAAACCTTCCTAGCCATAGAAGCTGCAGGAAAAAGAGAGATCAACAAATACTCACAATGACTCCATAAAAAACAGAAACAAACCCGAAAAGATAAAGCTTTATTACCAGCTCTAATGTAGTACCAATCAGGGTCATATGGAGCAAGCTCCTTCAAACGACCAGTCTTCACAATGTCTGTCCATGAAGGAAGCTCGATCTGGTTCACAAGAAGAATACACCAATAAGATTTCTATCATCAACAAGAGCTCATCTCTGACTCAATTCATCATTTCACATGGAGAAGAAACATAATATCAGAATCCCTATCATATTCCCCAAACTTCAACACATAATTCATTTGATTCTCAACCGACCAATAGCTGAATCAATCAAACTCAAAAGTACAAGTGACTAACCTTTCCAGATCGCTTGAGATGCGAAGCGTAAGCCTTGACGAAATCGTGAGGAGAAACATCTTTCACAGTTTTTCCAACCGCCATTGCTACAGAGCTCAAGAATCACTCCGCGCAAAAAAGCCGTCAACACTCGTTCACAAAATTGTATAAATATATTGAACCAATAAATTCTCTCAATTAGGGTTTTTTCCGACCCGGGTGTAAATTCTCTGACCAAATTTAACCGGACCGTATGCTAAAAAATTGGATCAGTTTCGGATTGGTTTGGATACAAAGAGTTTTTTTTTTTTTTTTTATCTAAACGATTATATTATTTCATTTCAGAATCAAAATACGATTACAAAGTCAGATTTTGTACTTTGGAAACTAGTATTCAACCGAACGAATCAAAGGTATAACAAACATACCCATATGTAATGAAAGTGAAAACTTGCAATAAAGGAAATTGAAATCTGTAACTAAAACTACACCTATGAAACTAAACAATCTTGCAAGCACTCCAAGGAACATGTAGACATCGAGACTGAGCCAAAACACATGAGACACACGCAGACTAGAAATCAGCAACCCTACAACTGAGTAAGAATAAACCGTCCAATCCACCATGGCCAAACCAACAACAGTAACAACATATATGCAAGAGAAGCAACAAGGAGCAGAGGCTACTCCGGAAGAACCTCTTCACAAACCAGAGCCGTCTGGGAAGCCTAAGAGAACTCTTGATCGGGAAAACACCAAAGAGGTTCAACAACTCTTACACGCGGACACAACAAGGCAAAGCTAATCACCTACATTCATAGAGAGGTCACCTCCTCACAAGAGAAGAGTTAAAGAACAACACCATTGCTTCGTCTTGAACCAAACCCGAGTCTCAAAGTGACCCTAGATATAGGCTAATAGGTGCCAAAACAACATAATCTCATCCGAAAGGTGAACCCAAACCAAACCTAGACTCACTCAAGACACCGCAAAAGCAGAAGGGGCTAAAGAGTAGTAGAAACAGCAGAACAAATCCTAATACCAAGCAAGACTACCACTTCCCTCTTAAGCACCGTACCTTCAGAGGATAACCAAAAGCCAATGTAACCTGACGAACAAAAACCCCCTCTCAAAGACCTCTACTAACATACCAAAAGCAGTAGAGAGAACTAAAGACAAACAAATAAACAAATCTACCACTACCCCACGACAAACAAGAAAAAACCCATAAACTACCACCTTAAAAACCAAAACCCAACCCTAAGCCGAATGCTAAGATTTCGTCCCCCATCACTACAAAGACACGGAGGCTAAACACAAATCTAACTAGCCATGACCCAGACACGACCAGAGGACATGAGCTAGACAGAACCATCACCAAGCTGCGAAAACCCAGATTTCCTGAGTCATGAATCAAGGGGAGAATCCAAACCTTGCAAACCGTGAGGGCTCTTTGGTACCAAAATCCATCGCAGGCAAAGAAGGGCCTTGTCAAAACCCCAATCGACTCGCCCCTCTAGATCCGACACAACCAGAAGAAAAAACAAAAGGAAAACTAAAAGGGAAATAAGATCGAACCGGTACCAGAACTAAAGAAGCCTCCGGTCATGACCAACGGCGAACTCTCTTTGAAGCTTTCTCTTGCAGCCGGATACAAAGAGCTAGGAACCATAAAATACTTAAAAATATGAGAGAATCACAAATATACCCAACTTTATATACCCACTAACCACATATAACCACACCCCTTTTAAAAATCACATATATCTATCTTTTTCATATTAATATCATTATACAATTCATTTACCAAAGCTATTTTTTATTATAAATGATATATTTGCTAAGGTTAAATTTTTTAAGATTTAGGATTTCGTCGAATTATAGAATTTATGATTTATTTAGGATTTAGAGTTTATATTTTAGGGATTAAGGTTTTGAAGATATATTCTGGTTTACAACATACACTAACTCAAAGAACAATACATAAAACAAAAATGTCAAAAAGCTGAAAAACCTTCATTATTTGGGTTTCCGAGTAATAACCGGAACCTATCCAATATTAGAGTTTTAGACTATAACCGAAAGCGGTTATTTTGGGTGGGTTCCGGTTTCTATGGTCAGGCCTGAGTTTGATCAGAAGCACAAGTCGGCTTCTTCCTCTTTGGGCAAACCCTAGTGAGAGAGCTTAGAGATACCATCGTCCATGGCGATGAAGCATTTGCTGACCTTAGCTCGACAATCACAGAGACGATTATGCCTAAGTCAAGCAATACGTTGGGCTTCAACATCATCACCAGAGACTCAAAATCTCACGCCTTACGAAAACGCTTCAGAGACAGTGAAATCGAAGCTCGAGAACCCAGATTCCAGATTCCTCAAACACGCTTCACCACTCGCTACATTCACATCCCACGATCATATCTTGTCATCACCGGAGACTCGTGTAACAACATTACCCAACGGTCTCCGTATCGCCACCGAGACTAACCTCCAAGCTAAAACCGCAACAGTCGGAGTCTGGATCGATGCTGGTTCGAGATTCGAGTGTGATGCGACCAACGGTACGGCTCATTTCTTGGAGCATATGATATTCAAAGGCACCGAGAGACGCACCGAAGATAGCTTGGAGGTTGAGATTGAGGATATTGGTGCTCATATGAACGCTTATACATCGAGGGAACAAACTACTTATTATGTTAAGGTGTTGGAGAGGAATGTGAATCAGGCCTTGGATGTCTTGGCTGATGTCTTGCAGAATTCTGTGTTTCAGGAAGATACAATCACTATGGAGAGGGATGTGATTCTCACGGAAATGGAACATGTAAAGTTTCTCTTTTTCTTCTAGATATACAGTCAGGTTTCACACGAAATTACTTCTCTTTTTTGGGTATTCTAAGCTTAGCTTTAGGAGGTAAATCTATTGCTTTCTTGTTTGGATTGATAGGTAGATCAACATATTCAAGGCATTGGGAGAGAACTAGTTCCTAATATTTGAATTTCCTTCACTAGTGATGTTCACACTAATTTTGTCTTGTGTAAAAGGTTGAGGGAACAACGGAGGAAGTTGTGCTTGACCATTTGCACGCAACTGCGTTTCAACGCACACCTTTGGGAAGAACTACCTTGGGGCCTGCTGACAATATTGAATCCATCACTAGGGATGATCTTCAGAACTATATAAAGAAACACTACACAGCTCCCAGAATGGTATTATATGAAAATGTTAACAGTTTTTTGGTTTTAGCTCGATTTGTTTATGTTTCTCTTAGTGGTTGATGAAAAGTACGTCTTTCAGGTGATTGCTGCTGCAGGAGCTGTCAAACACGAGGAAATTGTTGAGCAAGTGAAGAAATTGTTTACTGGATTGTCCTCTGATTCAACATCCACTTCTCAGTTGGTCGCCGAGGAACCTGCCAGTTTTACAGGCTCTGAGGTAGAGAGATGACCAATATTATTGATTTCTTTTTGTGTTTTGGTCGTATTTCATTTCTCTAAATTGTTTCTTTGGTATAATTGTCAGGTCCGTCTGATTGATGATGACCTACCCTTTGCAGAATTCGCCATTGCCTTTGAGGGAGCATCTTGGACAGATCCGGATTCTGTTGCTCTTATGGTTATTGAAACTATGTTGGGATCATGGAATAGAACTGTTGGTGGAGGCAAACACATGGGGTGAGATTTTTCTTCTGCTTATAACTTGCTTATTCTGCTTAATATTTTCTGGAGATGATGTGATCAACATCATGTATTTGAGCAGTTCTGAGCTGACCCAGAAGGTTGCCACTAATGAAATAGCTGAAAGTATAAGAACATTCAACACCTACTATAAGGATACTGGTCTTTTTGGCATTTATGCTGTTGCTAAGGTGAACTTGGAATCCATGTCTGCGCTACCTTAGCAGCATCTCTTAATTGAATATTTTTAAAATAAATGTTTTAATTTTATGATATACATTGGGAATGCATATTTTTTGCCTTTTAATTTGGTGATATTTTTCAGCCCGACTGCCTGGATGATCTAGCATATGCCATTATGTACACGGTAATTAAGCTAGCTCACCGTGTTTCGGAAGATGATGTGATACGTGCACGGAATCAGGTAAAAAGGACGGCCTTTTTTCATCTTTCCTAGCATTTTCTTGCTAATAGTCCAACTGGTTGCATACGCGGTCTCACTCTTTCATCGGTTTGTTAAAAGTCATCAGAGGGTGCTGATGGGAGTTCAGTATCAAGCTGATTGTTAGTTTTTTTCCTCCTGTTGCAGCTGAAATCGTCTTTGTTGCGTCACTTGGATGGAACTACCTCAGTTGCTGAAGATATAGGTCGTCAGGTCTAACATTCATCTTCTTTGGCCTATGATAGGCTGATACTGTAAATCTTATGTTAAGAGCTTATAATATAAGTGTTTGGTATAAAGAGAATAAAGCCTCGCTATGCTTGGAGTTCGGGGTTTCATAGACCCCCCAAAAGAAACCATAGTTTCTCAGTCGACTTCCCTGGGGAGCATAGACTTAATAGTTATCTCTGGAATACAGCCTAAATATTTTCAAGTTTGATAAGGTATGCCTGACCTGAGAACAATTGTGCTTTTGTAGATGTTGACATATGGTCGTAGAATCCCAATTGCTGAATTATTTGCAAGGATCGACGCTGTTGATGCCAACATGGTGAAACGTGTTGCCAACAAATATATCTATGACAAGGTTAGTTACTTATCTGCTTCTTATGAAGAAATTTGGGGTTAGTTTAGTCTGAAAAGACAAGAAAACCAAGACATTGATAAATTATAAATGGGGATTTTGCAGGACGTGGCGATCTCAGCCCTTGGTCCAATCCAAGATCTACCAGACTACAACTGGTTCAGACGCAGAACCTACTGGAACCGCTACTGAGCCTTCCCTCCCCCAGCTTTTTCACACCTTGTATCTCTGTAACATCAATTCAGCAAACCATCCCAGAATGCAACTGCGCAAGCATCCCATATAGTCCATGGGCAGAGCAGAAGCAGATGATGATAGATTTCATTCATAATATCTCCAAGCTGGTTGTAAAATAAGTGTAATTTTTATTTGTAGGTGGTTATTAACATTTTTGGTTATTTATAAAGGTCACATTCATTCTTTAACTAACCTGTATGAGTAGTCTCTTTCTCGTCTCAAAATGGACCTCTCCCTCTCTGCCTTTACTGAACTGACCAAGTATGAATTATGTTCAAGATAAACTTGGTATTGGTGAGTTTTAATTTTGCAGACATTATGACAAAAAATTGGAGATTTGGATGAAAGAGTGTTAGATTTATGAATTAAATGCACGATTAGACATGGAAGCAATCTCTCAAAGTTCCTGAGGTTCATGCCATGACTATCACTTCATCAAATCCCCATGTATATACATACACACACAGGTACATTGTGCATATAAGCCTACATCAGAGACACAGACACTGAGGCACTATGACAAAGAAGAGAACAAGACAAAAGGAGTGTTTGTCTTTAAGTCTTACACTTAACAGTTTTGTTTGGTGAAGTTAGTTAATTAAATTGGTTGGTTTCTTCGTAACCATCGAAATCAGATTCCTTTTTACGAAAAAGGGAAATACTGTATAGTCAGTGTAAGACATTTCTCTCATCTACCTCTTCTTCCTCGGTTTCATCGTCCACTGCATTTTCACCTAAAAGGAACAAGCGTAACACAAGTAATGGCGTCATTCTCTGTACCTTACGCCAAGATCTGCGCCTCGAACAGACGCGTCGGATCTGTTCCTGGAATCTTGACTCAACAACGATGGCAGCAGCAGCAGCAATCCAACAAGATCTCTTTTCCATCCGATGCATCTCAGGTTACTTCTGCTCCTGTAAAAAACTGTGAGCCTTTACGTCAAGATTAGCCATTTTTCTGTGAGTTTTCATTTGGGTCTGTTTAGTGTGTATTATTAGTTTGGACTCTATTAGTTTCGATTAGTGGACTTGTGACACTTTGTTTAACTATGGAACTTACAGTCTTTGAATTTACAATGTGATTTTCTTCAACTGCCTTAACAAGATATATATATTCATGTCTATTACAATGATGATCAAGTTGCTATCTTTTTTAATTGTTCCAGAATCAATCTGTAATCTGGAGCTTGCATGCGACAACCAATGAGGTATAGATTTTTTACAAAAAAGATTCCACAAACAGTACAATGCAAGCTTCTTACTGTGTTGATGGTAATTCAATTTCGACATTTTTTTATCAAGGTTGTTTCCAACTCTGCCCCAATCCCTAATGGTGGGTTTATGAATGGAAAAGTTAAGACCAATGCTCCTGAATCAGCCGAGATCTCTGACTTTATGGCTAAAGTCTCAAGTCTTCTTAAGTAAGTCCAATCCAAATAATCCTTACCATCCTTTGGTTTAGTTTCTTTAAATCAAACACTAACCATGTTGATATTATCAAGGCTTGTGGATTCAAGAGACATAGTGGAGCTTGAACTGAAACAACTGGACTGTGAGATTGTTATTCGGAAAAAGGAAGCTTTACAGCAAGCTGAAGCACCAGCTCCAGTTTATCACTCAATGCCTCCTCCAATGGCTAGCCTGCCAATGCAAATGCCTCCACCGCAGGCAGTGGCTCCTCCTGCCTCGGTCCCTGCAACACCAAAACCAGCATCTGCTCCATCCTCGTCTCACCCTCCCCTCAAGAGTCCTATGGCTGGTACTTTCTACAGATCTCCTGGACCCGGTGAACCACCTTTTGTCAAGGTACAAGAGGATGTAGATAATCCCAACAAATCTTTGGTTCTTGGATGAAGTTGAATCCAAAGTTCGTTATCAAGAACCGTCGAGTGAGAAGTTGTTACATTTTAAGTTGATGTGGGTTTTTTCGGTTTTGCACTTTGCAGGTTGGAGATAAGGTGCAGAAGGGTCAAGTTGTTTGTATTATTGAGGCTATGAAGCTGATGAACGAGATTGAGGTCTGATATTCTTCATAGCATTATTGTAATCAGCCATCGTGATTTACGGATTTTTATCTGTTGAATATCTATGTGATCAGTTACTTGTGAACTTCTTTGACTTGTGAAGTTTTTGTGTTAAAAACAGGCTGAGAAGTCAGGAACAATCACTGAGTTACTGGCTGAAGATGGAAAACCGGTCAGCGTAGACACGGTATGTCTCGCTTTCCTATTTGGTTTATTCCGGTTTTCGTATTTCATTTGACTTTCAGATGATTAACTTACGGTTACTGTCATAACAACTATGCAGCCTCTATTTGTCATCGTACCTTGAAACAAAGAGCATCCTTTTAGCTGGTTCGAAACGTCTTTGAAGTCCCGGTTTAGTCATTACCCAATCTGCTGAAAGTAAGTATTTCGGTTCTGATTGGTTTGGTTTGATTTTGTGGTCATCCTTGTAAACGTCAATAACTGTTATCTTTTCTTTCGGGAATCACGTAACTTTGTCATGCACGCCTCTTCAAATAAACTCGATGAAGCAATGGTTTATTTTATGGTATGGGCTGATCAAGATATGAATTTTACATATGAAAGTCTCTGCTTCCGTATATATGTTAGTTAAAAAGCATTTGTTTGTAAAGATTTTGGGTGAGTGGAAAGAGTGAATCGTAAATGAAAGAGTGAGATAAATAAACAACCAAAGAAAGTATTCAATTTCGTGTAAATGGTTACGTGCCCTTGATAAGCACTGAGGATGGCAGAAAGTAACTCCTAAGTCCTAACAATTAAGGTAAAAACTTCGATCAAAAGCATGTTACACTACAAACCAGCATTGCTAAAAAAAAGGGAAACGGGATAAACAAACACCAAAAAAGAGGATTACACTAACCATTTAAATTCAATTAAAGATAAAAAAAAGGGTAAAAGAAAGAAGAATACACAATGAGAATTTCCTAAAAGAACAAAGACAAAAAAACTATAAAAGTTGATAACAACCTCAAGAACAAATTGATCCCCTCCCTCCCCAATTTCAGTCCTAATTTAGGTATTTTCTTTCTTAAGAAGGTTGTAACATTTCAATTTTGTAAGAAACTGACTGTACATTGGTTAAGACCCTAATGACACCATTTCCAAATTCCTTTTTCTCCTGCCGCTTTATGTACAGTAGTAATCTATAACATAGGCAAATGAGATCTCATCTTACCTTCTATTGCTACTTCTGGTGCTGTAATTCAATCTCCGAGTAGCCGAACCACCTCCTCTTCCTCTGCCTCCTCCTCCATTCCAACCTCTGTCATCATCTTCATCCTCGTCATCATCATCTTCATTGTACGCCACTCTCTTTTTAGCACTACTCCTTGACCCTTTTCTTGGTGTTGGTCGTTTTCTTTTCACGTTTGCTGAATATATAGTATAGTCAACAGTATCTTCCCTCATTGCATTCTTAAACTCCTGCAAAAGAAATAAAACATGATGATCTCATTCACCTTGGATTCAGATTTTAATGCAGTGAAACAACAGAGGAAAACTTCTTGGGTTTGGACCTGATATCTCTGAACTAAGTCTTGATATGTTGAAGGTAAGTCGGTACGAGTTTCGTTGAGGTCAAAGGCAACGCTTTGTTTTGACAGGGGATCTCCTGGTTTCAATGGTTCCGTCGGAGAATAAGCCTATTTGTTTTTTAAAGAAACACAATCACGTTTTCGCGAAGAAGTTGAAGAAAAATAATATTTAGAATGTAGTGGAAAGAAAGAATATATCGTACTTGGCACCGGTCATCATTTAAGCAGTACGTGACTTTTAAGTATCTCTTGAGCTTCAGAAGAAGTTGTAAAGCTATAGCTGCTAAATAATCAGCCTGAAATACCACCCAAAAAGAAAATAATGGCATGAGAAAAAAATGCTCAATTTGGATGAAGCACACGTAGAACTGAACCGATCTGTAACCCTAACCAAACCCAAAAAGACAAACAAAATAAAGACTTTTGTTTTTCTATATCCGACTTTATTGGAAAATGAAAAACAGAATTGAATATATTTTTTTAAATGGTGTATATTTTTATTTAAACCAAATTAATAGCAACCTGATATATGCAAATTTTGACTTACAAAACTTGACTTACATAGGTTATAATATTCCAAGACACAAGTGAAAAAATTCAAACAAAACGGAACCCGGTTATAACACCCTAGGTATAATTGGAGAAGGGTATGGGGGCTACCTGAATTTTCTGCAGATCGTCAGCGGATAGTTCAGGCGGATCAGACAAGGTCATCTTGGGCACATTTGCTTCCCCATTCTGGATTTGATATGAACTGAACTGATCCCTAGGATCTTGGTATGCTGCTCCGTTGAGATCAATTGGAGTCGTATGACCATAGGAATTCCAATCCGCTGGTTCCTCTTGGATTCTTGCGTTCAAATCCATCATTTGCATATGCACAGGAATCGGATCTTGTTGGTATGTTCCATTTCCATGTGGAGTCTTTGCCGCATCTTTATGTAACAAAGCTTTCAAATTCGACTCAATTGCACCAGCTCGGATCTGTATAACTCGGTTTATGGAGTATACTAGATAGAGAGGCTCATCCGGTGATGTAAATGGAAGTAAGGCAAGGGTTTCAGTGCAATACCTGAAAAGAAACAAAAAAAATTAGCATTTATTGTACCAAAAGACTAGAATTCTTGTCACGACGAAGACTCACATCAGAAAGGCTATAACTGAGCTACTCCAGGTTGGGTTATCAAACTTGCGAACAATTGAAGTCATAAATTTGTTTCGAGAAACCCGGTTTCCACGGATAAGCTTGTAAATCCTGGAGACTCCAAGTCTAGCTTGTGTAAGAGTAGTATGATCATTTTTCTCTGACATGTTTGCTGTACCCTTTTTCTGTGGATTTTGATTTGGTTCCAAAGTGCCTTGGCTTATTGATCGCATAAATATGAATGACAACTGAAGTCCGTCACCAAGACGGCTTTCAAAAAATGCTGGATACCTGATGAAAATGTCAAGGCGTGTTAATACGCCAATAATGACAAGTGCAAAATTTTATAAGATCTAGTCAGAGGATTACTTCTCATGCATATTCATAAGTAAATGATGGGCCAGCTTTTGGTTGGCCTCCAGTGGATCTGTCTCGAGGGCAATTAGATAAGGAACACATGTAATAGGATGAACAAGACCTTGACGTAGCACAACTTCCACTATCTGCAGAACAGATATCTCTTTCATTGATTCACACGAGCAAAGAGACAGAAGCAAAGAATAATAATGGACAAAAAGGCAAACCTTGAGAGCAGTTTGGCGAATTTGATCATCAAAGTCCAAGCATCTACCTAGTATTTTATCCCAATACAACTGGACAATGCCACCGCAAATATTGGTGTCACCTGCACCTGCAGCAACGGGTACAGTATTGCCTCCTTGCTCAATTGGGTAAACCGTGTTATCAGCGGCTTTATCGGATGCCAATTGTTTTTCCGCGTCAAGAAGGTAGTCATACATATTTTGTAATGCTTGCATCTGGATCATGAACATTATAAAAGGACTTATGATTAAATTACACTAACTTTACAGGAAAAAGCACACAGATGGGTGATATTACCTTCATACGCCCATTTGCTTCATCTGATAATGTAGTCTCAATTATCTTTCCAATGTCCTCTTCCAACATGTATTCAGGTCGGGCGATTAGAATGAAACCTAAAGCCTACAGGAAGTTTGGGGTCAGCACTATTCTAGCATAATGCAATATTGACAATATGTGCAATAGGAAGCTTGGGGTCAGCACTATTCTAGCGTGCACCATACCTGCAGGGACCTAACTTTCAAAGCAAAATCTTCCACTTGGAGATGTCGTTTGAATAAATTGAGACAACCAGAGAGATTGAAATGCTTTCCACCTGAGGTGCTAATAAGAGAGTTTCCATGTCGAACAAGCAAGCCAAGACAGAAAAGGGACCGCCCAGCAATCTGAAATAGACAGATGATTTTCACCATTTAGCTTCAGGTTAATCCATCGTTAGATTCATCTTGTAGAGACTAACAGCTGTCTCAACTCAGACAACACGCACTCGGGTGAGATGTCAAATTTAAATATCAGAATAGTAGGCAGTAAAACCAAAATGAAGAGTGTTCGTAAAGAATACTATGAATCAGATCTTTTAAGCAAGAGGCACTGACATTCACTTGCGTGTACTTAATGTTAAACAAAAAACCAGTTCAATGAGGATAACAACATCCCCGATATAGGTAATGATGCAAACAAATTTACAATCACAAATGCTACACACAAAAATAAAGTATACTGACCCAGAAAACTCTACTTATGAAATCATGCGAATGAAACAAGACCCACAGAAGAACTTAATTGTGTTTAAACACTAGAAAAAGCCTGATGCATAATCTTTTCAAAGTGAACCCACCTGATTATTATCAGAACCTTGAACCTCTAGCCGCTTAAAAAAGAACTGAAGAAGATGCTCAACTGTGCTAACACCTTTTCCCGCTAATTTACTCACAGAACAAAGGCACCTGAGAATTTGAAGGGTTGCACTAATCAAACAGAAGGTAGTCTCCCTAAAAAAGATGAGTGAGTTTTTTCGTTGCATCTTCCATGAAGACATTTGATTGTCCAAAAACCAATTAACGCATATGAAAGCCAAGACGATATATGAAACCAGGCATGATGGCAGTTGAGTAATAGAGAGGGTACCTAACGCAAGCATGAACAACAGTAAGAAAAGAGTGCCGAACAATCATATGCTTCAGATCTTGCTCCAGATCTTCCGTGACACTAAGAGGTAGTTTGCGGATCAAGGGTAGGACAGAATCAATAATGAAAATAATACTCTCTAATAACTGTGCTCCTATTCTACTATCAGCCTGCAACAAATACAGAACAAAAGACAGGTTAGCTATTGAATTTGAGTTCGCATTGCAGACACAGGTGTGCTCACACAGTTGGTTTCTTCTCACAATTATTATCACTATTTTTCAAGGAAACTAGCATAGATAAGCACCTTACAGAATCATTCCTTCAAAACTTACTAGAATATTGACCAAATTGGCCATATATTATTACCTGACTTTTCAGATATGGCTGTAGGGTGATAACAAACTTAGTAGGGTCTGAAGCCGGTGCACACAGCCCAGGATCTACCAGACAGAAAGCATGCAAAACAAGTACATAAGGTAGCACTTGCACCTCTACTTCTTCACGGCTAGTTTCTTCTACCTGCGACAACATGAGATATTATACATTGGTTTTCGACCAATCCATCAATGCACAGACTTGGGATTAATACTGACCTGTAATATTTTTTCCAGTAAGCACTTGCACATCAGCTCGCAGCGCCTGCGTACTGATGCACGAGCAACTGGGTTGATACCAGCAGCTTTAGCTGCTTGAGGGAAAAAATCAAGGGCCAGGGTACGCTTAATAATTGTTACAAGAAGCTGGTGATTTGGGATTCTCCTTAACAATCCAACCATTTGTTTGGTTTTCTTTTCCACTTCCATTGGAATGGAGCTAGCATCACTGACAAACTGAGTATGATGTCCTGGAGGTTCCTCAAACCAAAATTCATAGAAAGTTTTGCACACAAGATCCTGGGGATGAACAAATATCTATTATAGATTTTGTATGCAAACAACATATCACACTTAAAAAAGACGTAAGATATATCAAAGAGCTAAGCATACTGAAATACATAGATTACCTGAATGCTAGACTCATCATCACTGATACGAGATAATATCTCAGCACATGCACTTGTAAATTCAGAGAAGTTGGGATTTGAAGTACACATGTCTCGTATTATTTTGATGGCTCGTTTTCGAACACTCACTCCAGTATCCTTAATCCTCTCAGCAACTTTCTCAAAGTACTGCAAAATGAAATTTCTTAATTCAGCAAAGAAACATCAATATCAGAGATTAGGGAATGTTATATCGCAATAATGATACGAGGAAAGGTCAATTTACCTTTAAAGCGACATCAGGATGTGAGGAGATATGCTTACCAACAAGTTCCAGTGCTGCTTCCCTAACAGAAATTGCAGAATCACAAAACCTTCCTTCAACAGCCAACTGAACACGCTTATCACACAGAACTTCTGGATCAGCTTCAACAATTATACTAACCTGTTACGGCCAATGACAGAATGAATGATCAACGCTTCAATAACATAATTGTAGTCTAGTTTTACCTACATACAGAAATAATATTCTGTTTACACTTCGCTACTTACTGCTCTCAAAGCTTTGGCCCTAATAATGGGAGAGCTCTCTCTTAAACTAGCCTGTAAAAAGAAACTTGGTTAGAAGAAAGACTGAAACCCAATAAAATGATGCCTACAAAACCTTCCACTAACCAGGAGCATGTGTAGAATCTTATCAAATCCTCTGGAAAAAGAACTATTTAGTCCAAGTGCTAAAGTAATCTTCTTTATAGCATCTCTTGTCAGAAGTGAAGTAGTTGCTTCAGAGTTACGGATTATTGACTTTGCTTTCAATCTGGCAATATAATATTTGAAATTCTTCTGAGATTTTGGGACATCCTTATACCAAAGGCACAGATAAAACCTGCACAAAGTACCTTCCATATAAGACCCACCAAAAATAGCAAAATTCGTGCGAAAGGGGTCTGAAACAAACCAGCCAATGAAAGTATGCAGATCATCGGCAGATCCTGCGTCCTGAAGGTAATTCAAGAGCATCTGTTGCATAACTTCTGACTTTGTAATCATACTTGTATCTTCGATGTTTCTCCCTGATTCCAACTTACCAATACTCCGGTTGTCTGCCTTGCAATAAGACTGCAGTACAAGAAGCTGCCTCTTGCATATGCAAAATGGACAGTGCCAATTTCGACTTTGAATGTCTAGTTCCTTTAAACCCAAACAGTCAGCATGAAACCGCCCTTGACAAATTTGACAGACCAATAAGCTCGCAGCCCTTTTATTCAAACAAACAGCGCAATCTTTTGTGCCAGCTTGGTCAACTCTAGTTTCACTATCAGATTCTAGTAGCGTCCAGAATCTGTCTCCACTGCAGAGGGCAGCATCATGTTTCAGTCTTGCAGCAATTGTACCTAGCAAGTCAATCGCCATTGACCGAGCAGCGACATCTTTTGATTTCAACCCTGCATTATGTAACAGTATGACACAAAGTACCTGCAAGAATTGACCTGTCAGGGTGGAAACGAACATTGACTTGTAATTACAAAAAAAAAGAAAAAAAAAAAAGAAACACAGTAACATGATACGTTTACCTCAAGAATAGGAGACACAGACGGATACTCGGGAAGATTTAGTGCTGTCAGTAAATCTGTAACAAGATTCTCAATCATAATTTTTATCTCAGAAGCATCCTGAGCCTTCAAAGTGGCATATCGTTCAAGGATACGAGTCCAGAAAAGGCAACATGTTTCTGTAGCCGTTTCATTACATTTAGTTAAGTAGCCAACATCAACTGGGGTATCCAGTATGGAGGTTCTATTGGAAGACTGTCTAAGGGCTTCAGGAAGGTTTGTGCTGCTGTGAACCAACTGAATGAGCAAAGCAGTGACCATTTGAATCTGCCTCTGTTCTTCATCAGGGAGAAGATATGCCCTCAACGTTCGTTTCGAGGAAGGTAGCTTCCAGAGCAATTGAGATATCTCATCCATCACATATGTTCGGTGCTGAGGATACGAATTATAAATCTGCATTAAAGAAGACATTTAAAAAGATTTAAATTACATTACTGAGGTACTAATCTATAAACCAGAAATAAAAGCAAATATGTGAAGTAAGTGCAAAGTCGTACACCACCAATTAAGCTAATTGATTTAAGTTGCAGAAGTTGGACATTTTCCACCAAAAATGTTGTAATACTTGTCTTCAACAGTTGAAAAATGCAACTGTCAGACAACCTTTCTACTATCAACAGGTCCTTGAGTAAGCCCATAATCGTGCAAAGTTTCTGCAGTGCAGTATTTACTGCTCCAGAGTTCCTATAAAACAGAAATTTCAAAATGGGAAAACACGTCCAGCTAAAAAAAGAGAGAAAAAAGGGTATTAATCAGTTAACCTATTCACTGCCGACTTCCTCACTTTGCTGCTTTTTCCTGTCCGCCTCCTTTTGCTGGCTGAGCCCATGTCCAGATTATGATCATCATCATCATCATCACCTAGAATATAATGTAGCAGTTATCTAAATGTCAATTTATGTTATTAAGAAATAACCCTCAATAACCAGAAAGAGGAATGAGGATTTAAAAAAAAAAACAGCAAAGAATTTAGCACAGCACAATTTGTATGCTTACAAACTAGGATAACACTATAGTTCGATCATGGGAATGACACATAGCACATAGCAAATCCAACTTCCAAAGTAAATCGGAAAAATAACCTTCAAATGCCACATTATCTGCCGGTTTACTAGTGGCGCGGTATGATGGATCATAAGCGGACATAACAGCCATCATTTGGTGCTTAGAAAACTCCAGAATTCTCTCAATTATCTGATTGAAAGAAATACAAAAATATAATAATGAGTCAGTTAAATGTGATGAAACGATAGCAGTGCAGACAAAACATGAGCATAAACAGACTTCAGGAAAAACAACACTTATGATGCAATCACCTCCTCCTTGTAGAGCTGCTTTGGCATATCACTGTTGGCCATCACTGCAAGTGATGCATGGATCGACTCAAGCGCACCGAGAACCAAGAACACTGAATCTGAATCCGACTGAAATGTTTTTGCAAAGGAAATGTTAGCTAAAAGGAAAATTTGTATTGCCACTTTATAATACTGAATGTCACAAACATACGGAAAAAATAACTAAATCACTAATGCATGATAAAATATATAATACTGAATGTCACAAACACACAGAAAAAATAACTAAATCACTAATGCATGATAAAATAGTCCATGAGTCGAGTGCAGCATGAAAACAGTCCTCAATGACTGTATAGCAAGATAAGCAAACAGAAATTTACTTACATGCTCACTATATATGGACAAGCCTTCTGCCCTATGTATCTGACGATCCAGAGTGTGCAATAACCTGGATAGAATATCAACAGGTACCATATGCAGAAGCATTTTTGAACGTATAGTCATCAATTCATTTACAAGAACACGAACTTCATCGACAGGCATTGATGACCACTCTGCTTCATCCCTGTCATCACCAGGGACTTCAGCTCTGCCACAGAAGTCCTTTGACATCTCACAAAAGCTTTTTACGAGGGACTCTAAACAAGGATTAAAAAACAACAATTAATTAGACGGTAGGGATAATTGCTAATAAAACAAGGAAAAGAGGACAAAAGACCTTGAAGCACAGATGAATCTGGCTGAACTGCAGACACGCTATCTTTACGTTTCTTCTTGCCCTTTGGCCTCTTGGAAGCAGAAGATTCCTGCATTTTAATTCTTTATGTCCATGGAGAATAAGAAACCCACTTATAGAGGAGAATTATGCTAATGGGCTTACGTTCACGGTGGATGTATCAGATTGAAAGTCATGAGTTTCAGTGTCATCTCTCTGTGACTGGTTTGTCAAAGGTTCTGGCTGCCGACTATGATCTTCAACTTGATATGATTGTGATACCCTTTCCACAGGCTCAGGCTGCTGACTATAATCTTCAACTTTATATGATCGTAAAACCCTTTTCACAGGTTCAGGCTGGATGCTCCTACCTAAATGATGATCTGTCTGTCGTTGAATCTTGACAGGAACACTTGGTTCAGAAGTAGTCTTTTGAGGCTCTTCATTGGTAAAAACTGGACCACAGGTTGGACCTGATAAACTTGAAAACTGTAATTACTAATAGCACAAACATTTAAATCTATCATACACAAATGCAATAAAAAGCTTCCTTGAGCAACCAACCTACTATATAAGCTTAGCACAATTGGAACGTTTTACATTCACTACCACCTGAATGAGGTGAAAAAAGAAGGAAGATACTGCTAGTATTAAGCATTTAAGGCGTCTTAAATGCTTAAGAATTATTCTAAAACATAAGAGGACTCTTTTCCAAAAGATTTTCAAAAAACATTTCAAAACCTATATCCCTCCACAATTCAGCTAAAAAGGGAAAAAAAGAGAAGGCTTAATTTACCGGGGGTAGCATACTCAAACGCTCCAGGATTGAATCGAAGAACTTGGTCATACAACTGAAAAGGCTCCTGAGAATTACAATTGAGTGCCGCCCTAGCATCGTTTCTAAGATCCCTGCAAGATTAAACCAGTGATAATTAGTTAACGCCAATTAAAACAATGGCCTCGACATGAAAGAATTTTCCGTAAACACAGAAATTGTCATCGATTGCAATACTCTGCGGATGTAAATAAACAAGCTATGCTAATAGAGAGATGTTTTACCCATACTTCCAAGGGAAAGGCGCGCAATCTAGATCTCAGAATTACTTAACTCGCAGTTAGCGGTGAAAACAGTAGCTCTCACCACAAGACGGAAAATATTTTACTGCTCACTTCACCGCGAGTAAAATTGTCAAAACCGGACTTAAACTTATCTAATCACAAAACTTGTTTAAATTACTGACATGTGTAAATACGAGCGAAGAAAACAAGAGATAATTAGCTGCGGCCACGACTACTTTTCCTAAATTAGCTGATCCTAGCTCTTTATGAGACACTATAAATAGTCGACCTACAATATAACCAACTAGGCAAATGCATATACAAGATTCTCAACCAAATAGACAATATTTTCCCTCTATGTATTATTCATCAGCTTATACTACAGAATCTGTAAATATCTTTCAAGTCATGATAAATCAGATGATCAAAGAGAAAAACATAAATAGCACAACATTTCCCCAGGCCAAACGACGAACAGCTCTAATTCGTTTCGAATTACCAGTATTGCCAGAAATGAAAGCTAAGAAGGCAATTCGAAAGGGAGAATCGCTTACAAGTAAGAAACGTCAGTTTGTTGAAGCAGATTCGCTATCCTACTAGATTGCGCGAGAATCTCGCTACGATTCAACGACCTATTGGCACTACTACCTTCACCAACCTCATCGAACAGCTTGAGATCACCTGGTTCCGTAGCACCGCAGAATATAGGTAACGACGGTAGCGGCAAGTGAGGAGCGAGTTCGGACTGCACTGTATTCGCCAATCCGATCCCGAACTGAGTCGAACTGGAGCTTGAAGCCCAGCCCGAACCGCTTGGATTGTTCATCCTTGGATCGAAACTGTGCCACGGATTCGCGGAATTAGGGTTTACAGATATCAGATTTCGAAGAGGTTGTGAGAATCAAGGGGAAATTTGAGGGAATTTGAAGGGAGAGTGTGAGTCATAGAGAGAATTGAGCCCTAGATTAAGAATTAGGGGAGAAATTAGGAGATGCAATTGGCGGGGAATGTAAGACAGCAATCTTCCCCTGAAATTTTCCTCATTTTAGATTTTTTTGTAAAAATGAATATGGTTTATGGTACTATTGAATGACTTGTGTACCCTTGACGAGGACTAGTTTAAGCGTCTGAACTGAATGAAGATAGGTAGGGGTAGTTTGGAGTAATGGAATTGCCTCATTGATAATAATGTTTTAGAAAAATATATATATTACTGGTGATATTGTTTTCACTTGAGAAAATTTGAAAAACACTACTTTGATCAATTCTGTTTTTTAAAATAGCATCAGTTAAAATTGTTTCAAGAATATACAATTCAACATGAGTTTCTCTCTGTTAAAATTACTCTTCTTTCTAATGGTACAATTCTCTCATATCTTAAACCGACATTTTATCGTCGGTGTACGGTATCTATATCGGTATTGTGCATATTTTGTAAATAATTTCTTCGGTTTAGATTTCGTCTTGAATTCAGATTTTCTTCGGATTCGATTTAGATATCCTCACATTCTTCTTTAAATTAGACTCTTTCAATCTATGATTTCCGATCAGGTTCTTTATAAATATTTATCTTTATAAGATGGCTTGTTTATAATCTTCATTTCTCTTTGGAAAAAAATCCTCAAGTTGTTGCAGTTTGATCTTTTCAATTAATTAAAATTTGAGGTTTTTCGTCGAGTTGTATGAGACTCTAATGAATTATTGTTATGTTCAATCAAGCTCTTCTCAATATTAAGGATTTCAAAGGAAGAAGACCAAATTCTCAAATTGGCGATCAGCAAAGGTTATGAAAATTTGTTCAAAGTCTTTTACCATTGAAGTTTCTCTATTTTGGAGAAGAAAGTGAAGCCGGCAGCTAACTCCCGAAATCTTCTATTATATAAAAGAGAAAGGGCCCTCTCCATGGTGTGACACATGGCTACCCTACCTGATTGACATATGTCTTTTTGAATTAATTAAAGTAATTTTAATTGATTAGTTTTATTGAAGTAATATTAAACCATATTAATTACATTTTGTTTAAAATAATTTATTACTATTAGTCTATATTTATTGGAATTTGTTTTCTTGTTTGATGATAATATATTTATTGTAAAATATTTAAAAAATAATAATAATTGTGAAAACACCAAAAAATCTTTCTTTTTTGAAAGAGAGAATATTAACTAAAACTATTAACTCTATTTTAAAATATATAACTAAATAATTATATATTCACAATTAATATATATATCCTACAATATATGACTTTGCACTATCCAACTACAAAATACAAATTTGGTTCTAAATAGACATTCACTAACTGACACAAAAAAGTTCACCAGAAAAAAATAAATAATAAGAGGATCATTACTAAAATTAATTTTTAAAAATATTATGACCTCCCAAAAACAACTACAAAATATACATGATAATAAATTAACAACTATAACAACCACCAAAATAACACATATATAGATATATATATATATATATCCTGCTTTGTTTTAATCTATTATCCTTGTTTCGGGTAACTTGTTACTGCAAGACCCTCGCTTTGAATTTGATTTTGGATTGTTTGTGATCCCATTAATAATAGCTTTTGGCACATTGTTTTACTAAAAAAATGGTTCATAATTATATATGTATGTATTCCAGCCAGGTCCGGTCCGAGGCTAAAAAAAAGAATCACAAGCTTTAGGCACCAAAATTTTAATAAGAATTTGGGGCAACAAAATTGAACAAATTCTTTATTGTGGTCTAATGATTCTGTTATCATTGATTGTAAATCAACCAGAGTTCGAATAATTAATTTAAATTATTCTAACTTTGAGATAGATGATAACGCAATGACGGTTTCAAATTTAATAAAACTAAAAAAATGATTTAACTAATTTAAATTCCGTATATCCACCTAGTGTATGATAATTTGCCTTCATCTGCCACGTCTCTTATCTTGTAAAGCATGCATTTTAATCTCTGTCTGTATTTGTTTTGTTTTTTATTGGGCTTCTCATGGGCTTTGTAACAATGTTTTGCTTTAATGGTGAAATTTTAGGAGCTCGTCAATATCGTCGCTGTTGAAACTTTGCAGAAGATGAGTTTCGTCCCTAAAACTATCTGGCCGGAAATTATATATGATCTCAAATCCCCTATAAATATATGTTATTCGGTCTTCATCTTTAAATGTATTACTTCATGAAATTGATCTCATCCAAAACTAGATTTTTGTATCCCAAACCCATCTTCACCAAATATATTTCATTCCTAGGTAAATATGCGTATTTTAATCTTTCATATCTGTGAATGATTTAGTGAAATTCTTTTTCTTTTCTAACTTTATTTAAATCATGTCTTGTTTCTTATTTTTCTTTAATTTTGTTCAACGTGATTAATGTTTTTAATATGAGTCATTAGTTTCCATCGTATTTGTTACTTCCTTTTCAGTCGTCTTTTACTTGATTTTTTATTCATCTTATTTTTCGATTCTTCATTCGTCATTTTCTTTTTTTTTTTGCTTGAGTTTTAGTTCATTAGTTCTTAAACTAAATCAATATTATTAGCATAGATTAAATGTCTCATGTATTCTTAATGGATGAGTCACTCGCTATGAAAAAAATTTACTTATTCTATTCATTTATTTTGAATTTAAGACAATTTTTAAAGAGTAATTTGTGTCCATGGTAAAAAAAAAATCCTATAATTTGTGAAATGGTAAAGTCCATATGACCTTTGAAAGCAGGTAAGGAGAATTTCTCCTAAATACTCATTTGAACAAACTTGGGATATACATCCAATGCATGATTTAATTTCTCCTTAATATGGACCATTCGAAAAAGTTAAAATGCTATTTTACAATATTAGAGGATCTACTTATCCCCCCCCCCCCCCCCNAAAAAAAAAAAAGAAGAGGATCTTACTTATCCATAAACGAAAATGTTTGTGACAATTGATGAGTCAAGCAAGTTTGTAATCCCTTAATCAATTGAGGGCCAAACTTTTGACAATACCATGTGTGACCCATGATCTTGTATGGATCTCATGTCGAGAGTCGATGTTGATCGGCTAGGAATATACGAAATTCATCGCCCACCAAAAGCTATTACGCTTGCATGCATTCACTTGGACACATACTGAGGATCACTTATGATTTAATTGTCCAAATATGGAGTACTTTCATTTCGAGATATTTTCATACTATGAACTCTAATTGAGGTTACAATGTTGCTTTTAGAATACCCTTTTCTCTATTCAACATGTGCAGTCATTGATATGGCCACAAAGAGTGTATGCCTCGTTCTCGTGAACGAAATGGTCTGTTATCCCACAACCATTAAGATATTCCCTTGTCAATTTGTTAGTAAAAGGTTGTCAAGGTAGAACCAAGAGTAGAAAAGAAAGTCAAGTATGATAAGTAATATTCATTCTCCTTTGACACTCCACCTCGCGATTAAAATCTCAACGAAATCGAGCTAAAAGACTTAAATAGAAACGGTTAGTGGGAGACAACCCACTGGTAATAGTCTAGGTTTTATTTTACGTTTTGTTTTCTTTTAATATGTTTGTTAATGTCCCAAGAAAAGGAAACGAAGAAAAATGCACATAAAGAAAATCTCGATCGATACACATTGTGAATCGATCAGTTTCATATGCTTGTACTTTTGTGTCTCAATTCATCCAAAAATCAATGGCGTATTGGCCTAATCATTTGATTTACACCATTTTCACGAGCATAACCCATTCTTCAGTAAAATCGATCGATAAGCACCTTGGACCAATCGGTTTCTACCCCTAATGAAGAACAAACTTTCTTGAATCACACAATTCGATGGATGCATCATTCCAGACCAGTCGAATTGTATACGTGTACCTTTTATCTTTTTCTGTAAAGTTCATAAAGCAGAAAAATCAACAACAAAAAAAAAAAAACCCTAAAACATATTCATTTGAAAACCAATGAGGTAACATTCATCATCCATATATTTTCCATCCATTTAAATTCCTCTTTTGAGTTTTACAGGTCTTGTTCATGATGATTAATATTCATTTGTATTTACTTTTGATGAATCTGATTATTGACTCTAACTTATTGAACTTTTTATCGTAATTTTTCTTATTAAAGGTGTTAGAGTAGGGTAACGGGAATACATTAGGATTTTGTATTCACTATACCACTCTCTTGTTAATCGTCAATGGCCAACTCATATTTAGTTTGCACCATACTCCTTTGAGCCTCATGCCAGCTACATTTTCTTTCTTACAAATATGTATATATATATATATATGTGTGTGTAAAAACTCCGGAGAGAGGAAACCGAAGCAATTTTCCAATCACTTGGAAAAGACTCATTGAAGCACATATCATAAATTAAAGATGCATGATGAATTTCAGGGTTTCAAGCTCTAACATGTTTTTTTCTTGGGTATTCATAAAAATTAAGGTAAATTTTCTGTCCTATGAGACTCATTTTTTTTCAATATTAGCTACCCCTTTTTTTAAAACGTGAAAATCAAAGGAATTGAACCATTTTTGTGTGTTTATAGTATCATACTACAAACAGACCCAAGAGAAATCAGAGATCATTATTGAGAGAGTGGAAGCCATTTACAAGAGTATTAGATGTTTTATGGACACTTTAGATCCTTACAAGAATTTAAGTGTGGGGGAGAAACAAGAGAAGACAAGAAAAGTGGTTGGAAACTGTGTCATCAAGTGGTGTGTTCTCTCTTGTTGTTTTGCATAATATGTTGCATCTCTTGGAGAATTTCATAACCTTGAAAACTTGATATATTGCGCTTTTAACTCGTTCTAACCCCGGTTTTAAACTATTTCT
>OVAP01000612.1:0-32486 GCA_900406295.1 Aurinia saxatilis
TATTTTTTTCTCCGTATCACTCCTGAGATGGAAACCCAGTTAAGGTTTTTGTTTGGAAATGTGAAACTGGGAAGCCAGAAGCGGCATCTGATATGGTTCTTGAAGAAATATTTACTGGGTCCTGAAAAAGAAACACTTTTGATCGACATTGTCCGTTTTATCTGTTGTGCTATTCACCCAACTAACGAAATCATCCGATCAGAGATCATGCCAAGATGGGCTTTGATAGGTTGGTTTCTGGAACTCAGTAGGCAAAGTCATCACATCGAACAAAGTTTTAAGCTGGCTCTGTTTTACGACTGGCTCTTCTACAATGAAAAGGTAGATAATATTATGAATGTTGAACCTGCTGCACTCTTGATGGCATTGTCCATACCGACGTATCCACACATCACTCGCTCTTTACTTGAATTCTTACTTCATCTTGTCGAGACAGACGACATAAGCTATAGGGATATGATGGTGAGAGGTGTGGCATCCGCATTCAGAGATATTGAGCGGAAAGGAGTTGTTCGATCGCTAGATGCATTCCTAGTAAACCCTGCACTTGCACCAGATCTGAAGAAGAAGCTAGCAAATTTGTTGTCATGTCATCATAGGAAGGTTCCTGTGAATCCTCTGCAACCACCACAAACAATTGGTCCTTCAGAAGCAATGTTAGAAGAATGCAGCACCATTTGTGTTGATAACACTGATCAGAGGTTGGACAAATCCATAAAAGATCAAGCAGAACTTCATATCTCAGCTTAACTAAAAAATCAGACATGGGGAACCGGTCTTTCTGGACCTTAGGAGATTCTACTTGCTCTTGGATTTGGAAAAAAATCCTCAAATTGCGCCCTAAGGCAAAGCTGTTCTTAAAGTCAAGGCTTGGACATGGAGCTACCACTTCTTTCTGGCATGATAACTGGTCAAACCTAGCTCATCTTTTGGACTTCACGGGATTAACAGGCCGCGTTTGGTTGGAGTCCCGCTTCATTCTATGGTCCTGCAAGCTGTCAACGGTAGTGAGTGGACTTTCAACTCACAAAGACCTTCGAGAAGGAACTATCAACGCAACGCTATTGCTCTGCTCACCCCACCACATCAGCCGAACCTTCCTGACACCTTCTATTGGTCTTTGGACTCCCAACAATACCAGTATTTTTCCACTTCCTATACTTGGGAAAACCTGAATAATTTTGGTCCGGTGGTCCCCTGGCACAAAACAATCTGGTTCTCGGGTCATATTCTTAAACACGCCTTCATCAATTGGCTTACAATACTCAACCGCCTTCCCACAAAGGACAGACTTCATGATTGGGGTGTCACACGAGATGCAGCATGCCTTCTTTGTTCCAACTGCAATGAAACAAGAGGACACCTCTTTTTTGCCTGCCACTATAGCCAAGAGATATGGGCATCTTTAGCCCCTTCTTTCGGTTCAGTCCCTCACACCTACGATGCCATCATCGAATGGATTCCTTCACTGCCAAAACCCGCACGGTAAGTCACACAGCTGACCTTCCAAGCGTCCCTCTAGCACATCTGGTTGGAGAGAAACAACAGACATTTCCAAGCAACAAGCCGTCCTCCGCAGTCACTTGTCACAGAAATTGCAAGGATCATCAAAAACAAGCTTTTCATTTTTCATCAAGGACCGAGCCATTGAAATCACCAACCCTCTATCCAATAGCCTTACCTACAACTTTGGTTCCGCTTATATGAAGCTACTACTTAACGCCAACGTTGTTAAACACAATTGTTAGCTAATCTTCCTTTTGTTTTACCATTTCTTCTTGATGTGAGTTCAAACTTGCCCCAATTGACTACTGTCTTGGGACTATTCAGACACTAAGGTCTTCTTACATTGTAATTTGGCCTCTTCTTGGTAATATATATATTAGATTAATCATCATTTGTCTGATTGTGGAATATAATTGGGCCTAGTGGGCCTTTTTAGAAAGGAGCTTTGCCATAATTCTCAGAAAATCAATCGCAAGTTTAACCTCTTCACCAATCATGTGGGGTTTAAAAAATCCCCAAATTTTGTCCGAGTCATCATCCTCCTCAGTTGTAATTCTATCTGAATTACATCGATTAGTAATTTTGTCACTCCTTTCCACCATTGACGACGAGGTGAGTCGTTCTTGAGTAAAATGATTGTTTCTTTCTTTGCCTCCGTCTGCCATATGCTTCCGGAATTTGGGTATATTTCTTTTCTTCACATGGCTACTTTGGATTCAAACGTTCTCTTTCCTTGTTCGATAGGTTGCAGTTTCTTCTTTGTTTCACCTTTGAAAGAGAAATAATGCAAACTTTTAGTCAAGTTGGTCCGTCTGAGATTTTCCTCGTCGCTAGAAGAGACAACCCCTGTACGAGGTTAGGTTATTTCTGCGTTTCTTGTATTTTTTCTGTTTCCAGAAATGATTTTTTTTTTTTAATCAATTCCCTTCTTTGGAGTGATTTTTTTTTTGGTTTGATTCTACTAATTGCAGGGCGCAGCTTTTGTTCACGGGAAGACTCTCTTTCCGACAAGAAACATTTGGTGAGTGATCGAAAATGGTTTATTTGAAGCTATATCGTACCTTAATTTTGAGACATTCTGGTTTCATTTTAATGTGTTCATAGGAGCCCGTTTAAAGAACAGGATCGAGTTTAGCGCTAGACCTGTGCCTCCTAACCTGATAGCAGCAGAGAAAGAAGAAGCCAAAGCTGTTTTAACTCTCTTCTTCAAGAAGCAAGGTCTTAGCAATAGTGTCTCCGTTAGGATGATCAACAAATCTGAGCAGTTTATTGACCATTTAGTCTCTAGACTCCATTCTGTGTATAAATCCCGATACCTTGTAGGTTCGATCTTTTTACAATCTTGCTTCATATCAAGAGGCCCTTGCTTGCTCCATGAACTTGAAAGTTTGATCATATGATGTTTTATTATTAACAGGAAGAGAGCTTACCACACTTGAGATTCGAGATTCTCTCATTCCTTACCTTGAACATCTTCATGAAGAACACGGTGATCTTCTCTCTGAGCTCGTTGTAAGCTTCCCTGATCCGCCAGCTGAGCCTAGACCTGTTTCTTCATCTCCAGTTCCAGTTTCACCTTCTCGTGATCCCTCGGATTCTGCTGCGGACACTCGTAAACTTAGAGCTATGTCTCGGGTCAGCGAACTCGACCCAGAAGGTGCATTTCCTCCTCAAACCCTTTACCTTCTCGAACTTGGTTTGAACCTTGAGCAGATCAAAACTATCACCCGTAAGTTCCCTTCTTTTCCTTATTACAGCCTTGACGGAAAAATCAAACCCGTAGTTGAATTCCTCCTAGACCTCGGAATTCCTAAGTCAGATATCCCCACTATCCTATGCAAGCGCCCACAGATCTGCGGAATTAGCCTAACCGACAATCTCAAACCAACAATGGCCTTCCTTGAGACAGTAGGCATCAATAAGAATCAATGGGCAAAGACTATTAACCGTTTCCCAGCCATCCTAACTTACAGCCGCCAGAAACTTACTTCCACCGTCGAGTTCTTAACCCAAACCGGTCTCACAGAAGAACAGATCGGAAAAGTCATAACCCGATGTCCAAACATCATGAGTTACAGCGTCGAAGACAAGCTACGTCCAACTATGGAGTATTTTAAATCGCTAAATGTCGATGTTGCAGTTCTTCTTCATAGATGTCCCCAAACGTTTGGATTAAGCATCGAGTCGAATTTGAAGCCAGTTACTGGGTTCTTCCTTGAAAAGGGTTATGGTTTAGATGAAATTGGGATGATGATCTCTAGATATGGAGCTTTGTACACTTTCAGCCTGAAAGAGAATCTGATGCCGAAATGGGACTACTTTCTAACAATGGATTATCCAAAATCGGAACTCGTGAAGTTCCCACAGTATTTCGGATATAGTTTACAGGAGAGGATCAAGCCGAGGTATGAGCTGGTGAAGAGGAGTGGAGTGAGACTGTTGTTAAACCAGGTTTTGTCCTTGTCGGGAATTGAGTTTGAGAGAGTTGTTAAGAAGAAGATGATGAAACTTGTGTCTGATAATGACTCTGTGTTGTGAAATTAGTTTAGCATAATATATATGCCGGGAACATTTGCCAGAGCTCCTTGTGTGTCCTCAACTCTTTAACGAGACCTTAAGAATTTAGAGAGGCTCACATATTCTGCATATGTATTAAATAATCTCCTATTTTGATCACTCTGCCACTCAATACACTATTAGCCTTGCCACTTCAGAGGTAGCTAGGCAATTTAAGCGAACAAAAACCAACACTAAATCATAAACGGATGTAAAATAGAAAACATGTAATTCATATCTCAAGAACATGAGATCTTCTAAATCATTATCAATGATTCTGCTGTAGACATATATATGTAGTAAGGGTGAAGGATAATACAAGAAAATGTCGCAAAACAAATATGTCATAGAAGTATCAAAATGTTGGAACTGGATTTTAACAATAATAAATAAAACAAGTGAATTCCACCATTTTCTTTTTGTCAAGCTTCTTATGGAAATCTTCATCGGAATGACCAGCAAATTAAAAATGTTGTTGAGAGAATTATAAAATAGCATGTTCATTTGTCGAAATAATACTTATATTGAATGAGAAATGTTGGTATAAAGGGGAGAGTTTGAAAACATGAAAATAGATAAATTTTAATGAAGGGTTAGTGGTTGGACCGGAATGTTCATTAATGCTTCAACGTTAGAAAGTTCAGGATTCGAATCCTAGAACATATGATTTATGCATATTGATGAAGGATAATTTACATGAGGTCTTCAATGTTGTGCAAATAGAACGTTTGCTATGATCAGACACAACAGAAATAGAGGTGTGGATCTATAAGGATGGTTAGAATTATTATTGTAGAATTATCTATATATTAGTTTTTCATAATTTTTTTAAAAATGAATAAAAGAAAAATTAAGCGTCAAATAGTAAAAAAAAAATCCCCTCTTACTATAAAGTCCGAACTAAATTTTTTTTAATCTCTTTTCCATAATTCTAACCCTAACCCTCAAAATATTTATCACTCGCTTCTCCAGTGGCTGGCATCCTTTGACTACCACCGGAAAGATTTTGTTGTTTGCTTTTCCTCTTTTGTCAGTGTTATCTTCTCTGATTAGATCGTGCGCCGTATGATTTTCTCTTGTAGGTTGGAGCTTATGGTTTTTCCTGATAGGTTGGGGCTTATTTCTCTTTTCCAGATAATTACTCTGGAGATAGAGCTTATGGTTGTATTTTTTTCCCTCGGTTTCCCCTTGTTGGGGCTTATTTTTTTCAAATAAGAGACTTGACTAAACAAAGATACAAGATTTGAAGATTCAAAAGTCAGAAGATTGTTTAGACTCTGTGTTTAAGAAGAATTTTTTATGGTTTCAAGATCAGAAACCTTTACGGTTGGCTCAGTAGAGATAATTTTATTTAGGTTTGTGATATTAAATTTTTTATGATTTTGATTTAGTATTTCTTGTATTCTTTGTTTACTTTCAATAATACTGATCCAAATAATTTTTTTAAAAACTAAAAAGTCCAACAACGCTCATGAAGAAACTTTTGTTCTCCTCATGAAGTTCACAAGAAGAAGTTTATAGTGGTAACTCAAACCATGGTCAAGAAGAGAAACAACCCACCTCACACCCATATTGAGTATCTGGTTGCGCAGGATGCATGTTGTTTATATTTTAAAATAACGAGATATACATGAAATATTTGTTTTTTTTGTTGTCAACTAACACGAAATATTTGTCTATATTTTTTATTATAGAAAAAATAGAAAACAGAAATGCCAATATATTCCAAATAAGCCAGCCAACTCAATTTTTTTTACATTCGAGCTAAAAGTAGAAGTTTCTACGTTATAAATAGAAATAGAAGGCATTATCCCTTTTCCAAAACACAGACTGAAAATTTTAAAGCATTTTTTATCTTCTTTCTGATTCTTAAAGTAAATTATTCTCGAATATAGATAATAGCATACTAGGTTAGGTGTCCACACCCTGTGCGAACTCATATATATTCGATAAAAATATCAGAAATAAAGTCTGGATCATGATCATATTGAGGATGAAGTCTAGGATACTGGTCTGCACCCTGTTCAGATTTGAATATATTCAATAAAATTTAAGGCTTCATTTTGTGTTTTTCAACATTAGAAAATGAAGAACAAAAATAGATGCAAAAAGTATAAAATACTCATAAAATTTGTATTGCAATATGTAAAACAATTGTTTGGAAAATAGAAAAAAAAGGTAAACTAAAATAAATTGTTGAAGATTTTATGAAAACTGTAATGCATCATAATTCCGGAGTGGAAAGTTTTCTGAAAAAGTTATAAAAATCAAATTATATTTGAAAATTTCATGATAAATTAGAAAGTCGTAAAAATATAAAATTCTGAATTGATAGTAAAAAATATTCCACTTGTCTATTAGAACAATGACATTTTTAATTTGTCCTATGTTTCTATGTCGGGACACAAAGAAAAACAAAATAAAAAATATACCTATCGCCTAAATCATATTATGTTTTTAAATTTTTTGATTTTTTTTCTTAATCTATAGTACCCCAAACTCATCCAAACATTCTAATCAATAACTTCAATTTGTTTAATTTTTTAATAATTTATTATGTATAATTTAGTCTTTAGAATTTTTGTTTGATGTAATTCAGCTTGTTCAAGTTTATTCGAAAAAGCGAGACCTTTCTCTCAAAATCATCAAGTCATATTATATAAACATTTTTTGTTTACCCGTTAATACCTTCATGCTTAATGAAACAATGAAACAATCTTTTTCCAAATCCACATGACATTTGTCAAAGGCAACTCTAAAACACATGCAATAAAAAAAATATCAAACCATACCCTATATAATCTATGACATATTGAGAGAAATTACTATTAAACAAACCTTTGTAGTACTTATAGAACTGTCTTCGCCAACAATTAAGACAATTTTAAACGTCAAGTGCATCGTTTCCAATTGAAGTCCATATAAGATGTTAGTAACAACAATATACTAACAAAAAACTGCAATATAAAAACTTGAATATATTACAGCATATATAGTAAGTACGATTTGAGGGAGTACAGTTTATTCTAACAGTTTACCATTTCAAACTTCTAATAATGAAAATAACAATTAGGCACAGTAAGCAATGGATCTATCACTGGAATGTCCTCTTTTGAGAACAAAATGAAATGTACACTCTTCTCATCGCTGATATACTCTCTTGAGTTAATGAAATATAGAAATCTTCTTTTGTCCTCACGATCGAATAAAAAAATCAGAAAATAAAATAAAATCGACCAATCACAATAGAGTAGGAATTTGGGTCGTGTCAAACGGGTTATGGTCGGGTCTGAGTCTCTTCCGTCCGTCCCTCGTGAAAGAACAAAAGAAAACCCGATCATTCCTTCCCCTCATGAATTTGTGACATGAATTCTTTTATTCTTGATGGTTATGGGTGTTTGGGTGTTTAGGGTTTGGTTATTGAACCGAATCCGAAGCTATTCACAATCAGAGCAGGTTGATTGACCATTTGAAGCTCGGTGAATCATCTCGGAATCGGACTTGAAGCTTCGAATTGAAGTAATATCCTTTGAATGCAGCTCCCTCTATAGATTTAAGACTTGATATTTGCCTTGTTTGTGGTTTCAAATTTGAATTTGTTGAATTTTTGGATTTGGATTTCAATTTCAGTGTGATTGTATAAGATGTCGATGTGGATGGATAAGAGTTTCATAGTTTTGCGAATGTGACATTGGTCGATAGTTAGATGGAAGTAGTGGAAATAAATTGTACGAATTGCTGAAACACGAGATCGTAGTTAGGGAGGAAAACTGCAGGAAGTGGTACGACTGTTATAACTAGTATAACTTATCGGAGTGGTACAACTGGTACAACTTACAGAATTCCAAAGGTAGTGATGAATTTTTTTAACTATGGTTGGCAAGTACGATGATAAAAACAGTAATACTTTTTGAGATATGAGGGGTATTACATAGTGACGGGGGATGATTATAAATGGAATTCAGAGGAAACTCGCGGGTATGCTATGACGTTTAGGACATCATCGGCGGAAGATATAACTTACTCGGCCGTAGAGGATATGATATTTAAGAAGATTGGGATAGATTGAGGTAGAACAGAGTTGAAAATAACCTACATTCCACTAGTAGTGGGTGAACATTTTCCTTCATATATCTTGGATGATGATAATGTTGATAGTTATCTATCGAGTGCAGATAAAAATGAATTGTGCAGTCCTTTGCATGTGAAAGTTTCCAAAGGGGATACGGATAATTTCCTTGGACGGAATTACGAGGAGGTAGAATCAAAGGGTAGAGCTATGAATGCGCTAACTATTTATGAGGATAAAGGAGAAAAACATGACGACCCATTGGAGATTGGCGATGAGAATATAGGATGTTTGGATGAGGATGAAGATGATGATGAGTATGTGGATGAGGATGGGGATGAGGATGAGGATGAGTATGTGGATGAAGATGACCTTGAGAATGAAGATGCCCTTGAGAAAGATGAGCATGAGAATGTTGATGTGGATGACCATGAGAATGAAGATATTTTTGAGGATGTGGATAATGAGATGAATAAAATTGTTGAGATTCCATGTGCTGAAAATGAGAATGAAATTATAGAGGAATATAATGATGGAACGGGGCTTGAATTAGGTCAAGAGTTCGAATCTAAGCATGAAGCGCAAGATATAATTATTAAAGCATCACACAAGTATTGTTATGAGTTCAAAATTTTAAATACGGATACTCAAAGGTATGTGGTGAAATATCTACAAGCAAGGTGTAATTTGTATATCCGAATGTCGAAGCCTAAATTAGCAAAGGAGGGTAACTGGAAGCTTGTTACTTACCTAAAAATGCACTCATGCTCTCGGTTGTCTTCGAGTACAACCAACAATGGTAGGAAAGGGACAACTACTTTAGTGGCATCTGTTTTTAAAAGAATGTTATTCGGGTGTCTTGGATACACCATCCGTTAACTCTATCATCGGTGTGGTTCAAACTAAAGCATCGGTGTTGGTGTCACATGACACCGCTTGGAGAGGAAAAAAATTAGCGGCGGATTATGTGCGCGGGGATGTAGGTGAGAGTTACAAGATGTTCCATGCGTACTTGTTCATGTTGGAGAAGTTGAATATTGGTACAGTTACAAGGTGTGTGTTGGATGAAGAGAGAAGGTTCAAATACTTATTCGTCGCTATGGGAACTTGCATCGAAGGATTTAGAGCCATGAGGAAGGTTTTTAGCGTTGATGCGACATTTCTTAAAACTAGACAAGGTGGTGCGCTTGTTTTTGCCATAGCTCAGGATCCTAACTTTCATCATTATCCCATTTCTTTTGTCGTACTCGATGGTGAGAACGATGCAAGTTGGAATTGGTTTTTCAGTGAACTGAAAAAAGTTGTCGAGGATGATCTGAAATTAGTTTTTATTAGTGATAGAAATCCAAGCCTCATCAAGGCAATTTCAGAGTTGTACCTGAGAGCGGCATGAGTTTTGGGCATTTTATCTGTCCCAAAATGTGAGAACAAGAGCCGCTAACGTGAACAAGGATACAATTGCCGAGACATTTAGAGCCATAGGTAAGATTTATACGGACGCAGAATTCTTGAAGGCATACGAAGAATTTGGGACAAGATATCCTAATGTTGTGGAGTATTTGGAAACTAGTGTGGTGGAGGGGCCGAGTAAATGGGCAAGGTGTTATTTTCCGGAAGAAAGGTACAACATTACCACGACCAACAGTTCAAAGTATATAAATAATGTTTTCAGGCATGCAAGAAAGTACTCCATACTACATATGATTGATGCGATTGTCCAAAAAGTGGGGGAGTGGTTTAACAAATATAGAAAGGAATCTGCAGGAATATCAAGCGGACGGATGTTGGTGCCCTTTGTGGAGAGCAAATTGCACGAGAGATGCAAAATTGCTAAGAAATTAAGAGTGTGTGAGCTCAACACATTCTACCTTGAATATAGTGTGATTGGACGAGATGGCAAGTCTTACTTGGTGGATTTGAGGAATAAAAGTTGTAGTTGCAGGCGTTTTGATATAGACAAGTATCCATGTGTCCATGCCATAGCCGATCTCCGTGCGTACATGAAGAAGGGGGTGGAGGAAAGGCCAATGGATATCCATGTCCATGGCTTGTGCTCAAAATATTACCTAATAGAGCAGTGGGCCTTGACTTATTACCGGACGATTTACATGGTTCCGCATAAGAGTCAGTGGACTGGAATCCCTGAACATATACAAGCGTCGTGGGCATTACCGCCAGTGTACCGTAAAAGAAAAGGGAGAATTCAAGAGACTAGGTTTCCATCCGTTGGAGAAAAGCATCGAAGGACAAGTAATAAGTACGTGCGAGGCCATAATCTTACTAGATGGTTTGAGAGATCAGATACCGACGATACTAGTACGGATGCAGTATGATCCGCTTCAGCATCAGACATCTAAGTCTTGTATTTTGGTTTTGGTTTGTTTCTGCCTTTTGCTCTCGGGTGGTACTACTTAGTACAATTTGTGTAAAACTATGTAGACATTTTGTGTTATGTTTTTGAATTTTACTATCGGCTGTACAACCGCTTACAATTCCTGTACAACTTCGTAGACATTTTTTGCTCTGTTTCAGTTTTTTTGCTCTCGTGTATACAACTTAGTACTTCTATTGTACAACTACGTAACCATTTTGTGCTCTGTTTCTGTTTTTTTCTCTCGGATGTACAACTTAGTACAACTTGTAGAAGAATTTACAAATTACAAAAAAAAACTAGAATAAAAATCAAATGACATCAAATGATAAACTTATTCTTTGATGAAGACTTACATGTATTTCTTTTAAAAAATGATAGTTATGAAATTTAGTTTTGATCATATTGTAGTTTCTCCACAAAATAACCTTATACTTATGGATAGTTTGTTATTGATTACCACATTATGTAGCATAATATGAGAGAAATTTGTTTTTGATTGTATTTAATGGATTGAGACATTTAAAAATGGACCACAAGATAACAATTTGATGAGTGCAACTACAAAAATCAAAATTAGTCTCGGTACGACTAGATTTTATTGAAAAACCTAAAAAGTGCAACTGTTTGTAGTAATGTACAACTAGAAAACTGGGTCCGAACAACTGCGAGATAAACCCAAATTATTTTATTTTCCCTCCAAAACAAAAATATCCAACTTTTTCCCACGCAAAACCCAAATATTCTAAAATTCCCTCTACAAATTTTATTTCTCTTTTCCCAAATTATTTCTTTCCTTCTCCCTCTTCATATCTCCCGATCTTATCTTCTCAAGATCCTCTACATCCCAAATTTTCCCAATTCCCAAATTTCTCTTCTCACACCACCAAATCCGTTTACTTTTCTCACCAAAACAACGCCTACCCAGTATACTAGTAGTAGTAGCGAGGAGGAGGAAAATCTATTTCTTATGGAGTTGTATGCGGATGCGGAGCCGCCACATCCTCGTGGGATTCCTTATCGGTGCCATTGCGGTGGTCCGGTATCTCTTCAGAGGGAGACGGATGGTCCTAAGGTTGGGATGCGGTACTACGGTTGTGACCTCACAGTAAGAATGATTNGAGACGAATGGTCCTAAGGCTGGGATGCAGTATTACGGTTATGACCTCATGGTAACAATGAATTTCTCTTTTTTTCTTAATTCTTTTGATATATCAACTAATTGTGAGGAGGATTCGTAATTGTGATGAATCCTTAGTATGGACGTGGTCACTTCCTTCGTTATTGGGAGGAGGCAATCACGGGGGAAATCAATAGCTTGAGAAGGGAGCCGGTCACCTAGGTGAGCAAATAAGATGGATCTGCAACAATCCGATTGACCAACAACCTAATTGTTATAAAGACCACAAGGAAATAAAAGAAGCAATCCGAATGAGGGACGATGAAATCTTTGAGCTGAAGGACATGATTCGTAAATTGGAAGCTGTTGTGTTTGGAGGATAAAATCAGTACTGGGTTTATTTTGGAAGCTGTTGTTTTCGGTTTTTATTTGTCATTGTAATCTCACCTTGGTTCGGTACAACTGCGTTTAAGAAAAAAAAACTACGAAGTCTTGTTGAATGTTGTTCTTTTTTTTTTAATTATTCTAAGTTGCGTGTTCTATTACGATCACTACTATCTATGTTTGCGGTTTTTATTGTACTGTAATGGTTTTGTAATGCATTATCTTGTTCTTATTTGTTTACTTATTTTATAGTTGTTAGTTTTTGTATATAAATTGTTTTTTGGTGGAATAAGGGTTTTGTTCTTATATTTTTTTTCAAGTTCTTATATTTTTTTTCAAGTTCTTATATTTATATATAATTTGTTTTCATTTTAAATACACAACTTAAACAATATAAAAGTATAAATTTTTTGAACCAAACACAACCATTTTGCAAACAAACGAAATATCAGATAATAATAAAATCCAAATACAATCCAAAAAGCAAAACATAGTTGTACTGAGTTTTACCATTTGTCCCATAAACAAAAATAAAAAATAAAACAAGTCCTACGAATTCATTTGTTTCTCCACAGCCCTCGTCTTAGGCTTTTCATAAGGTCCCTTCATCAAGTCTGAGTACCATTTTCTCTTCTTCCTCCTCGGCTTTTCCACATCCTTCTCTCCATCATTCTTCCTCTTATTCGTCTTTTCGACATCCTCCTCTCTGTCATTCTTTCCATCCATATCTCCATCCGCCTCCTCCATATCCTCATCCGATTCCACATCCTCATCCAAATCATCCTCCTCTGATTCGACCATTGTCTTCTCTTTCTCCGGGGTCTTGTCTTTCTCTGGTGTCTTCTGTTTCTCCGGTGTCATCGCTTTCTCCGGATCAACTTCCGTATTAGGCTGTTCCAGAACAATTGTGGTACGAGGCACTCTTCCCATCCACGAATCATCCGACTTATCTAATTTGCTCGCCATGTCCGTTGCAAGTACTTCCACCGCCGACAATCTTGCGGTCATGACATCCAACCTATCGACAAGATCATTGAACCACGCTTCAATTGATTCCTTGAACTCTACAAACACATTCAAATGGGACGAATCCATATGANGCCCTTTCCCTTTCCTCTTACGCTTCTTCTCGAAAAATCTTAGGCGTTTTTTGTCGGCCTTTAATGTCCTTGGCCAAAAGGTCTTAAAAAAAATTGATCTTCCCACATCAGCAAGACGCTTTGTCCAACCATCAACAATAGTGTCAACAACATCAGCCTTATAACCTGGGTCAATCATGATATCAAACCGAAGATTTTTCTCTTTGTCACTTGCTTTCAAGATACTTTCAATTTCCTGTTAAAAAAAAACGTTACAATTAGTTATACGTAGTTGTACTAGTTGCACTAGATGATTATAGTTGTACCAAATGCTTATAGTTGTACCAACTGTTCACATGATTTTAGTTGTACTAGACGTACCTAATTGTACACTCGAGAGCAAAACATAAACATAACATAAGTTACTAACCTTAGTTTCACCAAGTGTTTTGCTGATTTCCTCGAAACTAAATCCTTTCATATCACTGGTCTTTAAGATGCTCTTGCACATTCGAGAACACTCAACGTCGGCCGGTGTCACATCATCTTTCAACTTCCTCCTAAGTGCCGGGATTGCCTCAAATGAGAAAAGCTACACATAAAACACACTCACATAATCACATCACCACATTTTTTGCATTACATTACCATTAATGACATACCTCTAAAGGAATGACGAAAGTCGGAAAGTTCACACTTCCGGTTGAAAGATCACCATTAAAACCTTTCATCGTTTTGCTGAGTTCTCGGATATTGTCGAGGAAGGTGAATCTACCCCAAGGAAATGTCTTGCATCGATCAAGATCTGTGACAATCTTTTGAAATAACTGGTCAACGGCATACGCTTGTGTTCCTCGTTTCGTACTTCCTTTCATCACACTCGAAAGGAAGTAGAGGACGGCCACATTCAACCTATCCCGAGAATACTTCTTCATTGAAGTAAACTTCTTCTCCACCGCTTCTAGTGTTACTTTGGTGTCCTTGAAATGTTTCTCCACAAAACTCATATCACCTATACCTCATAATCTTCCGGATAGTTATGATAATCTAATCCTGAGATTAGTGCATGCTCACTTATCGAGTAACGGATTGGAACTCCGTTAACCACAAACCAAGCTTCTTTTTCCTTCTCGATCCGAGCCGTGCGGAGTACAAGCGACCACATCCCCATCATCTTGTGGTTTGGATCATTCTGCATATGAAATAAATGCTGAAACTGAGGGTCATCAAGGAACCAATTCTTCTCGTTTTGATCTAGCATTTTATTAATCGTCTCACAGCCTTCGAGACATAACACTAAGTTGCAATCTTAACTGACGTCGAATAACATGATGGAGGCAAATACATTTCCAGCGGTGGTAATGCTTCCGTTTCCTCATTTGAATCGGATTCCATTCCAGATTCTTTCAAACACAAACATACCACATACCAATTACTACTTCTTTTCTAACTCCAACACATTTCCGATACCAATTACTAGTTGTTCAACTAGTTGTTCTTTAAAATTATTTTCCAAGTTCCACAATCCATTCCAATTTCCCCAGAACTACTCTCTATCGGTGGCGGTGGCTCTTTTCTCGGCGGTGGCTTTTTGCTCGGTGCCGGCGCCTCTTTCCGAGCTGCTTCTCTGTTTTCCTCCTCATCCGACGATTCTTTGCTTTCATCCTCCGAGGACTCATCTCCGCTTTTCTCATCCGACGAGGATTCAGTCGGAGCCTTTCCTTTCTCCACAACGGTGGAGGCCTTCACTACGGTGGATGGCTGAGACGAGGATTTAGTCGAAGCCTTTTTCTTTGCTTCCTCCTCTTTCTTCTTCTTCGCTTCCTCTTCCTCCTTCTTCTTCTTCGCTTCCTCTTCCTTATTGTTTGCCACTAATTCCTTCTTCTTCACTTCCTCCGTCTTCTTCTTCAGCGCTAACTCTTTCTCCTCCTTTTTATTTGCTTTGTCCGCCTTAAACTTCGCCGGAAATTTCATCTTCGGTGCAATGTTTGAGCAATTGATCCTTGCTTGAATCAATTTCTCAATTGGGTGAGGGAAATAGTTGTGATGAAAACGGTTTTGAATTTAGGGTGAAAGGAGGTGAAAGAGGAGGAGAGTAATCGATAGATCGATAAAAAGAGGTGAAAAGAGATGAATGAATTTGTATTTTTGTTTGTAGGGGTGGGATCCGTTAAGTGGTGGTTCAATTCAGTTTGCACAAAACCAAACGTTTTGGTCGGATTACTGGTGCGGTTCGATACTCGGGTCGGATTTGCTAGGTTGGATCTTGTAATTTTCAAGAACTTCTCTGGTTTCAGCGTAAAACATTACAAATCTTATATAGAAAAATAAATAACAAAATTCTGTTAAATAAGAAAAGTGTTTTGGCATTACTGGCTCCAAAGAGGAGTGTTCCAGCTATTGATCCGTAAACAATACACAATAATTTTAACAAATATCAGCATATTACAACGTGAGGGAACTCGGTTTATTCTAACATTTACCATTTCAAACTTCTAAATAATGAAAGTAACACTTAACGCGGTAGCAATACTTTAATTTAATAAAGCTCAACATATTACAACTGGAAGGAACACATGTTTAATTAACATTTTACCATTTCAAACTTGTAGATAATGAAAGCTCCACTGTTGCATTGTTTGAATTAAGGAATGTAGCATATACATACGTACGGACCCGTTCACATCCCAAATTTATCTTTAAATTAAACTCTTTGTGTCATAAGTTTCTCACACCTTCATTTAAAACCAAAATCAAGAAATTCACCATAAACCTTCATTCGTTCTAAGAATCGTTTCAATACATACTTGATACTTATGACAATGAAGAGTCTCTCCATTCTTTCAGCTATATCCCTTTTGGCTTTGACACTTTCACTAGCCGTTGCTTCCGACCCAAGCCCCCTTCAAGATTTCTGCGTTGGAGTTAACACACCAGCAGATGGGGGTAGGCCAATCATAAATTCTTAACTTGTTTATTATACTAGATATTTATTTGCACTACCAGCGAGTTTTTCTGCTTTTATATTTTATATTTTTAGTTTGAAAACAATCTTACCATAATTGAAAACTTTAATTTGAGATAATTAAAGTTCAGAAATGAAATAAAACAAGTATATCTATACATATTAGTATGAGATTTTATTTCAACGACTTTCTAAATTTAAATATTCTACAACAACCATGTGTCACATTTGGTTAAATAAAAAAGAGTAAAATATATTAAATCCAATATCTTATACCAATTACGTATAACATTTTGGTTAGTTTGCTACATTTAAAACTTAAGTTTTTTTAAAAAACTATACCTCAAATATGTGTAAAAAGTATAATCATTTTCAAAAACTCCGTCTTTTCCACTTCCGCTAGATTTTTTCCCCAGTTGAAATCCTTTCGTTAAATCATACTCCCTTGTTTCAATATAAATGAAGTTTTAGAGAGATTTTTTTGTTTTGATTTAATTGATATTTTCAGTATTCTATGCCAAATTTATTGAGTTTTTAGTATTTTTGACTGTTAGAATTCTGCAGATTGATTTATTATTGGATGGTTTTTTTTGGGATTGATTATAAGACATGTTTTGTTTAGATAAAATACAAAATTTAATGAATCCTTAATCTGTGTGCAAAAACCTTAAAACCTAAATAAAAGGAAACAGAGGGAGTATTTACAATAGCATACTAAGAAAATTAATTGTAAATCGGTAATTAATTTTCTCCTAATTATTGTACATGAGATCACTTGTAGTAATGTTCTCATAATATATTTCTGATACTTAATTTACTTTTATTCATCTACATAGTAAATCTCTTATTGGTGTTTACTAAACTAAATTAATTATTTTTAAAATCTTATAGTTACGTGTGTATGTAATATAAAATTATCATTATTATTTATTTTTTTGGTCGGGATAAAATTATCATTATATCAGTTAAATCTATTTGCATTAAAACACATAAACAATTTCTAATTTTTTGTAGTAGAATCAATACCAGATACATGTTTAATTAAAAATAGAACTGTACATAAATTACCTGATTGAATATTGAGAGAATGACAAATATACCCAACTTTACATACTCACTAACCACATATAACCACACCTCTTGTTTTAATCACATATATCCACCTCTTTTTATTTTAATATCATTATATCCTTCATTTACCAAAGCTATTTTTCATTATAAATGATATATTTGTTAGTGTTTAGGATTTTAGGATTTAAGGTTTAGTAAAATTATAGAGTTTATGATTTTCTTAGGGTTTAGGATTTAGGGTTAAATCCTTATAAATTTGGGATTTAATTTTTAATAACTATTAGGGTTTAATTGTTAGGATTTATGATTTATATTTTAGGATGTTATGGTTTATTAGGGGTGGGAAGACTTTTTTAGGATTTAGAATTGCAGGGTTTAGGATTTTTAAACTCTAAACCCTAGATCCTAAACCTTAAAACCCCATAGATAATTAATATTTAAATAGTGGTATTTTAGACTTCTTACAAGAAAATAACTAAAATGAAGAAAAATGAGTATATGTGATTAATGAGATTAAAAAATGGGTATATGTGGTTAAGCCCCTTGAATATTTCATAATGTTATATAAACAGATAAAACCTACTATTTAGATTGCTGAAACTATATTTAAATAAATTAATAAAATCTTTTTTAACACACGATTGTACCAACTTATGTTTCTCATTTATTTTTATATTCAATTTATATGTGACAATAAATATAAATCATCATTCAAGATTAAATGACTTTTTAACTTAAACATGTTGATTACTGATGTGGATAGCCTAAATAAATGTTTGATGATGTGGATGACTTAGAAAGAAAGAAAACGGTTATTATATTATAAGATTTTATTGTGAACTTTTCTTATACTCTTGTTTTAAAATCATGTCTCAGTGTTTGTGAATGGAAAGTTCTGCAAAGATCCAAGAGCCGTTTCCGCAAATGATTTCTTTTTCCCGGGGCTCAACACACCTAGAGCTGCTAATAATGCCGTTGGGTCCAATGTAACAACCGTTAATGCTAACAACCTAGGAGGATTAAACACCCTTGGAATTTCACTGGTCCGTATAGACTATGCACCCAACGGTCAGAACCCACCTCACACTCACCCACGTGCCACTGAGGTCTTGGTTGTCCAACAAGGAACCCTACTCGTAGGGTTTATCTCATCAAACCAAGATGGGAACCGTCTCTTCGCCAAAACGCTTAATGTAGGTGACGTGTTTGTGTTTCCACAGGGACTCATCCATTTCCAGTTCAATCTAGGACAAAGTCAAGCGGTTGCAATCGCTGCTTTGAGCAGCCAAAACCCTGGTGTCGTCACTATTGCTAACACAATATTTGGGTCTAACCCAGATATAGACTCCAATGTCCTTGCAAGGGCTTTCCAGATGGATGTTAATGCGGTCAGGAATTTACAAGCTAGGTTTTAATAATGTAATAAGAAGCATCCTTACTGAAATTGCTTAGTTTCACTCTCTGTTTTTTTTTTTTTTTTTTTTTTTTTTTTTNTTTTTTTTTTTTTGTCTGAGTAAAGATCATGTAATGTGACATGTGTGATGTTTTTTGTTGTATATTTTAAATACAGTTTTTCCAGTGATTACTTGGCATTCTATTTACTAGTTAGTACTATGAGAACGAGATAAAAACAAAGCCTAGCCGCCGAGGAGAAACAGAGAGAAACTGCTTTTTTGTATGGATCGGTGGCTAGGGCTTTTCTAGTTTTGGTTATCGGTCCGATATTTGTTCAATAGCTTGTTGTATCAGTTTACCAAATAAATGAAATGGGTTCATCGATGAGACGTGAAGGAGAGAAAGACATGACTTAATTGGTAGATTTGACAAGTTTGGTGATAAAGTAAAGATCTAAGAGGGGTTCAGATGATCGATATGCAGGAGTAGCTTGATTCGCTTTTTGGAATTTATCGTTCCTTAATAGTCTTTAATTAGTATTTTCTTTCAAATCTATGAATATATTCTAAATTCTTCTACCGCTTTTAGTTTAGATGAATAAGTAATTTTCTCCTAAGGTTTTATATAGTTAGTTTTTGCAATGCTAATCTTCTACGGGAATGCAAAATTCTAAACTTAGACTCTTTAGGTTGATGTGTTTAATGCAAATAAACCCGTCAAAACGGATGTTTTCGCAAGTTAATTCATGATACTGAAAAAAATGCAAATAACCGTCAAATCAGCTAAATCCTGCAATATAATTTTCAGTTGTATTGTTGATGTGACAAAATGTTACCACTGAACAAAGAAACAGAAAATGAAAAACACTCCATTTCAGAAGAGAAAAAGGGCACAAAATTCTTTTAGAAAATAAGAATCAATTTACATACACAAAAATCGAACTTGAATTTAAAGAGGAAGAGACTATAAAATAAAAGTAAGATGACATGTGATTGATTTATGCTCCAAGCTAATAGGTACACACATTTAGAAACACTAACGTTCTTCATATGTATGTAAGTTATTAATTAAATAAATAAAATATTTGTATGTAAAGTTATTTCTATATTAAGAACTTTGTGTCGTTAATGCTTCTCTAAAACAGTGCATTTTCAATTTCTATTTATTTATTCTATGCCAACATTTTTTGTCTTGTCATCAATACCTGTGAGGGTTATATCGTTATGTTTAGCTGAATTGATGGATTTTGCATTTTCTCAATATCTAGTGTAAATTTGCAGAAAACAGATTTGGCGGGTTTATTTACATTAAACCCTTTGTTTGATACATTACCTTTTTCAATAATTGTATTCGTTGTATTTTTGTTTTTTTAAGGATAAAAGTAATGAATAATATCTTTTTTTCCTTAAAATAGAAACATAGATAACAAAAATATTAAACAGATAACATAAAAAAATTGTATATCACCATATTAATACATGTCATCATCGAGTATGATGTCTAAATATGCCATTTTTTTTTCTTTGCTTTTAATAAATAAAAGTAAAGAACATTTTGCCATATTATTTACATAATAGAAAAAGTTAAATAATTATAAATAAAACATTTTTATTAGCATATTCATACATGTCACAATCTCATTAAAAACAACATGACATTATTTAGTGAGTTATAATTATTCCACATGTCGAATTTACGATGAGTACATTCAAATTTATATAATAAATATATATATATATATATATATATATATATATTTATTGTGTAAAATAGATTAATATACCATAAAATAATATTTTGCAGTTACGCTACTTTTTATAGGTTAAAGTATGTGTATGTATGTACTTAAAGGGAATAATGTATGATCCAAGTGCTTAAATGTGAAACAAATAAAATCCTTTGGAAGTTTCTACCACATTTAATACCTTAAGTTTCATTTGTTTCCAATTAAAAAACTAAATATATTGGTGTATATATATAAGAGTTTCCGATTGTGGAAAAATAATAATCTAACACCGCCCTCATGTTGAGGCATAGACATCTAATACAGCTATAGGATATGGACATCTATATCTTGAAATATATATTGTGGTAATAAATCAGTGGGTGGTCCTAGAAAAATTAATGATGGCTCTGATATCGTATTAACTTCCGTAGACTTTAAACTAAAAATCAATTGAGATTAAGTGAATTGACCCAAATTATATAAATATGTTAGGGGATGATTTGTCATCGTTTCTATTGTGAAGCACTCTAATCCAACATCTTAGCTTCCATACTACTATGCAAAAGTATATACATCCCTAACCAAATTTAATTGATAACAACTACTAATATATGTTGCCTAGTTATTTTGCATCAAATTTGCATAGGAAACCATTAATTTGTTGAGAAAGATTTGCGAGGAGACTTAGATTTTGAATACATGACAGAACAACAGTGTCCATATTTGCAAAACTTATCTCCATAAAAATTGCGTCCTCCAATGCTAGTCAGAGCATTTGTACGTTCTGAGACGTTGGAAAAAATTACAGCCAAATCTTCAACAATCCAGGTTTTAGTCTAACAAATAAAATTGTGCGTGCAAGATAAAATCCACAAGTACCAAGAGTCATACTAACGACTGGTGAGAGTAGATTAGAGCAAAGAGGATAAATGAGGATTGTTGATTGTATTCTAAAACTGAGGAAGTTAATTATCGTCAAAACGAGATTTCAATCGATCAACTACTACATTGTACATCAGATGATACATGCATGTAGAAATAAAAATACCTTAGTAAAAGCATCCATACTTGTTCTGAACTTATATCACCGAGTTATTTTAATCTCCTTCCAAATTATCCAACTACTATGTTTGAAGTGCACAAGTACTAAACTTCTTATAGATTAAAAATTTAGAGACAAGCATTACGAATGAGTTTGAGAAGTTCACAAAGTAACTTAACATCAACAATTTTTTTGGAAGAAAATGCTATGCTCATTTAAGTCCCACATTTCGATTTGCGGCCATAGGATAGGACCATGACATATTCAGCTCCTGAACATCCTTCACTTATGGTTACCTCTTCAGTAACTGGACCTGTCGCGATCCAATAATTAAACAAGTCTTGCAACATCATTGAGGAATCCAAAGGCAGATCCCTCAGATATAACTCCACCTGGGATCCAGGAAAAATAAAAGGTATTCTCTTGTCAATCGCTCTATCGGATTTAACAAAAACAAAGAAATTAAAAATAAAGAACAAAGGAAGAAGGCACCTCATTCTCGCTTTGGAGACCAAGCTTCATAGCAATATACTTCTGGATACATGAAACTTCTAAGCACACGTTCCTATCAAGATTTGAAAGCAAAACATCACAAACTTTAACCTACAATACTTTGAGTGAAAGAAAAAAGAAAGTGAACCTACTTAACCCTCAAATATCGATTGGGGATCTGCTGCAAGGGCGCACTGGTATCTCTGTAGGAAAAGCAACATCATATGGGAATGTAAGAAATTAATTTGAGTGAAACATTGAGACGAAAAGAACAAAGAAAAATATGTTGGTGAGTACTAAAGCCTTACTGATGACTAGAAGTGACTAGTGTAAACCATATTGGAGTATTTGCTCTTGCAATAGCAACATAAGAAGTTTCATTTTGTTGTGCCTCTAGACCATCTAGTATTTGTGTGCCTTTCGTTTCAGAGCCAGAAGAAATAGCCCCTTCTCCTGTATTTTGGACCACTTGATCAATTGCTATGTTCTTGTCTTTCCCTACAACATAAGAAAAATTGAATCTTGTGGGTGTACTTTGCACTACTATATCGGTTTTTTTTTTCCGCATTTGTCCCCTTAATATCAAAAGAAGTTGCAAATTGTTGTATACCTTGCACCACATGGTCTTCAACTTCCTTCTTGCTATTCTCTGATTCCATTAGCACCACTTCAACTTCTTCTTCTTTCTTGGTATTAGATTCCATCATAGATGATCAAGAACTGCACCAATTTGAGAGATATCATGCAGTTCCATCTTGACATTTTTTTTTTTTAACTCATTCGTCTTCCTATCCAAATTTGTCTATAATATTTCACCAGTATTAATAGATTCACAAGGTAACAAATTTCAGAACTTAGTAATCTGATATTGTTATTTGGGGCTGTACAACTGGACATTTGTTCGTTAACTTCACTAGTATTGGGCTTGTTTTTTTTCTTATGTGATACTTATATGATTTTTAACCTCTGAAGCTTTATTGGATTTTTTTTATACGCATAACTACATTACAAATTTTTTTAACAACTAAATTAAATTTTGATCAAAATAAATTTGCATGCATAATTACAGATTATTATATTGTTAATTCTTTTAGCTTTATTAATACTAGATATATTTTTGCCATTTACACATATACAAAATTCATTCCCCAAGCATGTCTACTTAACTTTTAACAAACAATATATAAATGATTAAACTATGATAAACTATTATGCTCTAATATTATATATTTTTCAATGAAAATTTTCCTTTGTTCATCTAAAATAATATAATGTGATATCTAAATGGTAATATATCTTTTTAATTTATAAATTGAATAAATTCTTTTAAGTGAGCCTTGGATCCGTAAATTAAAAAAAAATATATCTTGTGACTTTATCGATCAAAGAACTAAATCCAAAAAACATAAATATTTAAATACCTTAGACTCTGTATACATGGATTTAAAAACAACGATGCGGGTGTATTTTAAAAAATACTTCTGTTTGTTTATCATCAGAATTTTTAGTCATTCACTTTCTGTTTTCATAAGTTGATGCAAAGAATAATTGAGAATTAGAGCTGATTATTATGGTGTTTGTTGGATATAGTTGTTTAGTAAAGGTAGTGCAGTATCTGGTATGTAATGGTTTCTTAGTTTCTTGTTTATCATATCTCTGAAGGGAATGGGGTGACAAAAAGGAACAAATATGTTGAGAAAAGAGCACACATACCTTTGTCTTCTCTGGATGAAGGGCGACCTATTGCGTTTACTTCTTTAGCTTTCACAAATTGTTTCTGCAACTCAAACAATAACTTCACCATAAGTTAATTGATTTAAAAAAATTCAAATATTATTTAAATTTAATAAAAATTAGTTTTCCTTATCTGAATTTTTACAATGGAAGGTTACAGTGCATACATCAAATTTCATATAAAGTAATGCAGGAATTTTGTTTTCTTTCTTATTCCTAGCTTATGTAAATATTGATTAAATTAAAGTGCATGAATATAATTGAATTTGAAATTAAAAACTGTGTATAAAGATCTATCTCTGTGTGATAAAAAAAAAAAAAAAATCTGTTTATGTATCATATAAAAAGGTGTTCTCTAAAGACTCCTTATTTTCTTCATACCCATCACACAAGCACACACACACGCAAAAAATCTAAAAATTATGGGTGATCTTAATTTTTTGTGTTTGTGATATATCCATTCGTTTTAGAGCCTTGATGCTAATTTATATAATAATTTAATGTTTGGTAGGTTATAGAAATTCTATATCTACAAAAAATAATTATATTCAAGGAATATATTGTTACCATTTTCATTTTTTTTGTCCACACATTTTGTTACCATTTTTTATTTAGTAAAATTTCATTAGAATTTGATTTCCTTTGACTAGCATATTTGTACTTGCCAACCTGTAAAGAGTTAATATATTTCAAACCAATAGGGTAGGATGTTTTAGGCATTAAAAATTGGGGAGATTTAAAAAATACACCTTTTACTCTACCCATTTTCACAAATACCCCTCTTTTTCGGCTATTTCTGAAAAAAGATATTATTTTCAATTAAAATTATGATTTTTAATATTTTTAAATATTCTATAATGTTTTATAGGGTTGTAGGGTTTAGAATATAGGGTTAAGGGTTAAAACAATAAACCCTAAAATTTTAAACACTAAATATGTTTTAATTCTTATATATCCAAACATAAAATATGAACACTAATACCTCAAACATAAACCTAAATAGTTAGTAAAGCACTATACGCTAACCCTACAAGATTTAAGCCCTAAATTAAACCTTAAATAAATCCTAAATCCAAAAAGGGTATTTTAAAAAGAAAATGGGCTATTTTTGAAAGGGGCATATTAAAAGGGCATTTCTCACAATTTCTCTTTAAAATAAAAGAGAAATCTAGAAAGTGATAAAAACTTTGACCAGCTCATTTTAGTTAACTATGTTGCCCTGAGAGCGGTGAACTAATTGCTCACTTTTTATTTTATTTTTTGGTAAACTACTCTCTGTAGATGAACCTCGTACATGTATACATACCCACTTGCTGTATTTGACAAGGAGACCCACTGTCACCCTACATCTTCATCATTTGTATTGAGGTATTATCGGGTTTATGTCAAAAAGCTCAAGAATCTGCACCCTTCCGGAATTCGAGTTTCCAATGGAACCCCCGTGTGAATTATCTTCTGTTTGCAAATGACACCATGTTTTCTGCAAATAAGATGAATGTAGTTGCAAAGCTCTTCTTGATATAATTCAGACCTAAAAAACTTTGTCAGGCCAACTCATCAATTGCAAAAAATCTGGGATTACATTCTCTTATAAGACTCCAACGGCAACGAAGGAGGCAGAAAAGCAATCCTAAAGATCGAGAAAGAAGAAGGACTAGAGAAATATCTACGCTTGCATGAACATTTTGGACACCGAAAACGCGATCTTTTTACAAGTATCGTCGACCATATCAAACAGAGAGGAATTAGCTTGTCTACACGCTTTCTATCCACGGCCTGGAAACAAACCCTCTTCAAATCTGTACTCGCAGCTATCCCCAACTATACTTTTCGTGTTTTAAAAATTCCATTATCCGTATGCAAGCATATACAGTCGGCTCTTGTTCGTTTCTGGTTGGACTCATCACCGGGTAAATGCAAGATGTGTTTAGTTGCTTGGGATAAATTAACAATATCCACAAAAGATGGAAGAGTCGGGTTTTGGGACATTGAAGCGTGTAATGACACCTTCTTCGCTGAACTCAGTTGGCGCCTTCTTGAAAATCCTACGTGCCTTCTAGCACGCATTCTATTTGGTAAATATTGAACCAATGCTAGCTTCCTTGAATGTCAAGCTCCTAAATCAATATCCAATGGATGGCGCGGAATTCTTGTGGGACGAGACCTACTGAAACAAGGATCAGTGATAGTGATGATATTTTACCGCTTTTCGATATGATTTTTCGGTGTTTTTAATAAAAAGAAACTATTTAATTTGAAACATAAACCACTGAATTTTACATTTTTCTGTTTGCTAAGTGTTTTTGTGAAAACAATGCATTTTAGGTCACAAATTGGCATTTTCTACCAAGTCCAACAAGTCAACATCAGAAGTCCAGGCCCGGATGAAGGATATATTTATTTTGGAATAAAGTGAGGAGTTAGGCAAATCAATCCAGGTGAGTTAGCTATCACATGGGCTTGGAATCAAGTCATTAGCCCTCAGGAGTAAGAAGTTAAGCCCAAATCAGTGAAGGTGTATCCAGAAGCTCGCATGAAATGAATGCCCAATCGATCGGACCGGAGGTCCACCGATCGACCAAAGCCCATAATCTCAAGGAAGTTTCGAAACAAATTCAGATAAGGACCGTTGCATTTGGGGAGTTATCAGTATAGGCTAGAGATAATCACTGAAGATACTGAATCTTCAGAAAACGCGTTTCAGATATTCACCGATTGACCGAGAATAGTGCGACCGATCGATCCAGAGAGCATAATCTCAAATATTTGGATTCCTATCCAAATATTTCTCCTGATTCATCTCGACTCTATACCCGACTCTCTCCCCTATAAATATAGACGAATGAAGCCAGAGAGAATCATCAGAAAACACTCAAAAGCTTCCAGGCATCCAGGCTAATAGTTTACCAGCTTCTTTCAGTTTCTTTACTTTTTTTTGCTTTGATGATTGCTTCAAGGACGACGTTTGTAATCTCTGCACTCCAGAGAAGCTATTTTGAACCCTTTTTCAATACAAGCAATTTTCATTGTTATCATGTCTACTTTTACCATGTCTGAGTAGTCTTTTAGTTAGGAATAAGGTTTTGCTAGGAGGAATCATGGTTTGGTAGATAGGCAATAGGATTATGTAATGAATAGTTTATATGCTTACTTTCATATCAGATCTTAGTATAAATCATAGGATAAACCTGCCACTAATACACCACTTAGAATAAGAGATCCAGAAGTTGATAGTGAAAGATTTACTATTTATAGTTTAGTAGAATTTGATCCCCTAAACTTAATGCCTACATTAATTGGTTGATCAGCCCATAGGTTCTCTTTCTGAAAAGAGATATGTTAAAGTTAACTCGGATACCAATTGAACTAGACTGGCAAAGCCTGACCATAAGGATAGTCAGTTATTAGTGATTTCAACTATATAGCCTAAACTAGGATTTACATCGATTACTACCCTGAATAATTCAAACCGTGATCTTCTGATGCATTACCTGACTTCCTTACGCTTTTTATCATTGAACTTTCTCACGTTTTATTTGATTTTAGCATTTTTCAGGCATTGACCGATTGATCACATTATCTGCAATCGACCGAAACGTGTCCCGATCGATCGACCACTTCACACTGTCGATCGACCAAAACCAAAAACCTTTTCATATTGCTTCTTAGCTCGAGTGAACTGGGACGTGCTACTGTGTACACTCTGCTCTCTGTGAATATGATTCTTAAGTACTATTGCGAGACCTGTGCGCTTGAAGGAAATATTTTGGGCGAAAACTAATCCCCATCAATTAGGTATGTACATTGGTAATGAAAAATACACTTTGATTTGGTCTGCTCAATGGTGGTTATGTCGTATAGACACTAGTCAAATAATTTACCTTTGACTACCTATCAACAATGATGTTGTAGTATAGTTTAGGGCCAAACCACATATTCTAATGTTCACGTTATAGAATGTGAGATGTCTAATTCAACTACGAAAAATGATAAAATGATGGGGTTTTGTTTTCTAATTTCACTAGTTGTTAAAATGATGATTAATATTCGATATACACAAAATGTTAGACCTAAAAAATTCGTTTGGGAAATGGACAAAAGCAAGAAAACTTTACAGGTTCTAATTAAGAACAACCTCGACTCTAACATAAGAATAAGATTGATCCAATTTTGTGGCATCAAATCTCTTTCCTATGCATCCTTGATACCTAAACTCTCGCATAGATCTAGAGAATGCAAGGAAGCACTACGGTACTGGTTTGATATGTTCATAAATCGCCTTAGATCAACTTTCGTTGGCTAAGGACAATTTTCTCACCTATTGTAGACCTAGCAACCTATTACACTTTCGATGCATAAATTCAACCTAAAATCATAAGCTAGATGATCAATCTAGCCCAAGAATTAAGACTAACGAGAATTCAATAACTAATCATATTTATGTCAAACTATTGAGCCACAAATTCCTTAGGAACCCCTAGATCTAATTAGAAAACTACTCAAACATAATTGAAAAACAAAAAAATCATAATCATAACATAACTGAAACAAAACTTGTATTGAAATGTAATGAAAGATATAAGAGATAAGAAAAAATCTCCACAAATGTAATGACAAATCTTGAATCCAAATCTCAAAATAACAAATGATATATGGTGATTTATGCATGTTTTCACCCTTTTCACATCTTTTAGTCTCATTTTTCATGCATTTGTGTTAGTTTATTGCATATTCATCCACATTTTGCATTTTAGCTTGCATTTAGGAGTTTTCTCTTGCGTTCTTGCATTTTGCATCAAAATCATATGCATTAGGTACCAAATTGAGAAATGATCAATGGAGATTCTCAAGATGCTTAGGAGTGTTCTATGAAGGCTCTAAATAAGTTTGGTGAATTTTGGAAGAGTTTGGGACAATTTTGACAACTTCGGCAAATTTGAGTTAGAAGGCTCCATGCAAAGAATTTAAGGCTGAACCACAAATGGTAGTCTTAACTTACTTAATGGAGATGAAATTTTGTGGAGATTTATATAAATGAGTTATATTGGATTGGGACTTAGAATCACTTGATTTGAAGTTGGTATGAGGGAGTTATGGATTTTACACTGAAGACTGGTAATATGAGCTCCAAGGTGAAACAAGAAGAGGAGGAGCAGCCAGATCGGACCAGACCCAATATGGCTGGTCGGATCTCATTGTTTCCAAGTCCCTGTGCTTTCAGATTGACCATGACCCGATCTGGCAGACCCGATCTCAAGTGCACGGGAAAAGCCTTCCCAAACCATGTTGACCTTATCCTAATTTTTGTTGACCCTCTCCTTTTTATCTTTAAATACCTTTTGCTTATAAGATAAGCATTATCTCTTTAGAGAAAACACAAGAAACACTCTCTCTTGTAATCTATTTTGGATCTTGATCTTAATATTGAAGGATTTGATTATTGAGTTTGGGAAAACCTTTAATCCTCTCTTTTTAATCATGATTATGATTATTGTTATCTTATTCTCTTTGGATCTTATGGTTATGAGTGAGTAGTCTCCTCTATTGATCTTTGGGTTTTGGTAGATTAAAGGGTGATTAGTGTTGATCTTGTGGATTAGAGTTAGTTTTCATTGATTACATAAGCATCATGTGTTGTTAATGTTATTTTCCTTTCTACACCATTGGAAAATAGATCTTAGGTATTTCATCACACCAAGTGTTTGATGAAATGCTTGAATGAACATGATGTTTTGCTTTCTTTGTTTTACCGAAGCATCTTGTGTTGTTAATGCTATTTTCCTACACCGTTGGAAAATAGATCTTAGGCTTCATCACACCAAGTGTTTGATGAAATGCTTGAATGAGCAAGATGCTTTGAACTCTTTGTTTCCCTTAAACATTTAGTGTTGTTATTGCTAGTCTCGTTTCTATCCCATTAGAGAATAGATCCTTAGCATTTTATTCATCACACCAAGTGTTTGAATAAATGCTTGATTGAAGTTTATGTTTTTCTATGTCACCTTAGCCATTGGAAAATGAGATAAGGTACTTAGTGGTTGATTGGACTTGCTTTGCATGCTTGGATTTCATTGAATTTGGCAATTGGGAAATTAGTCAAATTTGATGATCTTAAAAGGAATTAACACCAAAGGATTTGGTTAATCTATAGATTAGTGGTCCTTTGCCTAGGATTGTGTCTCATATGTAAACAACTAACCTCCATAAAGTCTATACTAATCACTCATGATCATTATTGCCATCACCCATTGGTCAATACCCATCTTTATTGAATCTTGCTTTATTTTTTACTTGGTTTTATTGTTAGTCTTTTATTATTGTTTGTTTCTTGCTTGTTACTATTCAAACACCTTTGATTTGCTTTAGCATAATTAGAGTTTACCGTGCTTAAAGTGTTATAACCACTCCCCTTAATGGAAATCGATCCCATACTATACTACAATCTCAATTGTGAGGTGTGGTTTAGCTATCGGTCTTTGATTGAAAGCCGTAAAACCCGTCTAATCAACAAAGCAAAAGAATAACAAAATGAAGAACACAAAATGAAGAACAAACAAAATGAAAAATAAAAGCAAAAATGGAAGAGAGAACGTAATGGAAAAAATGGAATATGGCTGCAAAAGAGACTCAACACTGATTTGTGAGATCCAATTTTTGTCCATGGAGAGAGAATTGAGGAGTGATTAGAGAAAATCTCATGATTGACAACTTTCCAAAATGGAATATGGCTGCAAAAGAGACTCAACACTGATTTATGAGACCTAATTTTCGTCCATAAAGAGAGATTTGAGGAGTGATTGGAGCAAATCTCGTGATTGATAATTTCCAAATTTGGCACTCGGATGGAAAGACATATCTTCAGTTAAACAGTCATCTTCTTAACCGCTAATCAGAATGACTCGAAACCACCACCAAAATGAAGCTATCAATTTCTATGTCGTGTCAAAATCTGAGATTGAAATTCCTACGGGAAGGCCTTCATCTGTCACGATCTTTAAGGCACTTCAGACTGGTTCTACATTGTCATTCCACTTGTTTGCTTCCTTTTGCCTTAAACTCCATTCAAACGTGTTATTCACCTAATAAGACTCTAAAAGACAATAAAAGACTCGAAAAACAATGGAAAACAAGTGTTTTAATGTGACAAAAACGCAACACATCAGTTCCCTCAAACTTAACATTTGCTTGTCAGCAAGCAAACAACAAAGACTAAAGAAAATGAGAATGGTTTGAAGACGGGGACTCAAAGATAGAACGTTCTAAGTTCCAAAGACGGATTCAAATTAATGCCAATTTTTCACATGAGAGATCCTTACTCATTCATGCCTAGCATACCCATCGCTACTCTAATCTTTTACTATACAACTCAATCTCAAAGATCCCACCCGATTCCTATCACCCATCCCTTGTACACTCAATTATAAGGTTAAGCGTGGTCTCAAATATGGATTAATGATCATGCACATTTGGTTTGGTAAGAGAAAAGCTTAAAAGACAAGAGAAAGTGATAAATAATAAAGTTAATATTGCTTTATTTAATTGAATTTATAGCATAAATATATAAAATATCATGATTTTTATATAATGAAATTTGTATTTTTATACTATCATAATTTACTAGATCATCATGGTTAAACCTAAGACCCGCATTGGTGACCATGTAGAATGCTTTGAAGGGAAACAATGTATCACTTAAGAAGTCTATTTTGCATGTTGTAGCGGAAGAATAANGTATTTACTAGATCATCATGGTTAAACCTAAGACCCGCATTGGTGACCATGTAGAATGCTTTGAAGGGAAACAATGTATCACTTAAGAAGTCTATTTTGCATGTTGTAGCGGAAGAATAACTAATAGAATGGAGGGTGTGAAACCATATNTGCATGTTGTAGCGGAAGAATAACTAATAGAATGGAGGGTGTGAAACCATATATATTTTGTTGTTGTTTTGTGTGTGATAATTCCATATGCATAAGATCTTCCTTTTAAACATCTTTTTGTTTCCCTCGACACTTTTTCCTTAACATAATAATATTTGATATTTATTTATTTCAAATCTATTACTCTTTGACTCAAATTAACTTATAAGGTTTGGCTAAATGATCCGATGAGATTTTCCTCAAACACTAATTAAATAGCTCTCGTGATAAAAATATTGATCTTCAGAAAAATTATTGGGTTTTCATTTTTAGGTTATATGTATTTATTTTTTCTTGTTGTGTGTGTAAATCAGTTATGTTTGTTTGTATGCCTATTTGATGAGTTGCATGTAAGTATATTGATGAGTAATGGGTTTTGGAGGACAAGAATATTGGTTATGCTCTAATATAATGTTGTATGAAGAGCTAAGTGTGGTACAATTTACATATTCTCTCTCAGCAATTCAAACGCCTACAATCCATGCATGGGGTATAGAAGTCTGTCAACAGAGTTTTAATAATTTTTATATATATGCTAGCTCAGGCTATTAGAGAATATATATATATCTCATATCAGAAGTTGGATGGGATCCTTATATTACGTGTTGCTAAATAAGGATTAGTAGTCAGCTTTCTATCTTATTAACTTGCAATTGCAAGATCCTCATATTTAATCAGAAAGCACACCGTGGAAGAATATTTAATATGATAAACCTTCATCTAAATAAGTATGCTATTTTAACACAATGGAAATGTGGAATCTCTAAAGATACTTAATAATTGGACTTCCAATATCCTGGAAAACATCATTTCAAGTAATAATTATATATGTGTGTGTTTAATTCTGAAAACATAAAGAAAAACTAGAAGGTAGAAAAACATCAAATTAATATTATATATTGAATGTTTGCTTAAAATTTTAATTTAACTGTGGGATCAAATATACGATGTATTTAAAAATGTCAATGGCATCAAAGTTTTTATTTCCCAAGTAATGTTTAATATAAGAGAGAATGGCAAATATACCCAATTTTTCATACCCATTAACCACATATA